>JAVRXN010000005.1:46555865-46688365 GCA_033556935.1 Timema podura | reverse complement strand
AATCATATTAATCTTTAGTGTGAAAGTGGCATTATAGTATGTACTATCAGTATCAGTATAGCGATAATAGAGAAGTTCGTTATGGAAGACCTTTCAATCCTACAATAATGCTAGTATACAGTAGGATTATGATACAAATAAGGCCTTCCAGAATGGGCTTCACACCAAAATCGGGGGGTCGGGCAAAAACATGACAGGTGGCTACAAAACATATTTTACAAAATTCCTGACTTTTCCAGGTTTTCCAGGCAGCATTTTTCAATTTTCCCTGACTACTTTTTTTCCTGTTTCAATGGTGGATGATGACTTTTGTTTTATTTATTATTGATCACATATTAAAAAAAAGTTTGTATCTACTAAACATAAACATGTTTTATCAGTTGATTTTAAAAAATTAAAATGTTATTTTATTTAGGTATTATCAATTTCGTTTTAGTGTTTAGTTACAAAATTAATGAGATAGTTTATATATATTTTTTAATTCCTGACTTTTCCTTATTTTTAGTTAAATTTCCCTGACATTTCCCTGTTTTCCCTGTCATCCAAAAATTCCCTGACTTTTCCAGGTTTTCCCTGTCTGTAGCCACCATGCATGATAACCCTCATTTGATGACAAAATAATGTTAGCACTGATTTCTGGTTGCATACCACTTGCACTACAAGTTGTTTTTATACTCAGTCAAGACCTTGAGGATAACCAATTTCCAATAATATTTTACTTATTTTTAATAGGTAGATTTCAGGATTTTATAGACATTCAAATAGTGAAAATATCCCTCTAAATCAATGAAGGTTATCATGTTTTTGCTGACCCCTTCTTTACTACACCATCTAATTTCATAGCCGAGGGAACTGCAGGTCTTAAGGAGAAAAGATGTATCTTCTCTCTCTCTGTTACCGGTAGCTAAACCTTCTAGCTTTCGGTTGTTGGGAAGTGAGGGGGGAGGGTTTACTTGGAAATCCCTCATTGTAAACAATGCGGCATGGGTAGGTTGGGGGGTTCAATTGACAGACAAACAGTGTACAGCCTTTTCTAGAAACATTAACTCTTTCCACAATAGTATTTTTTTTCAAGATTTAAGTTTATTAACTTTTTCTATTCACCACATAATTATGCTTAAAACTATTTTATGTTTAAAGTTTTTTTCCTCATAATTAATATACAAAAAAATATATTACAACATGCAATTTATACTAAACGCTATAAATTACATTCTTACTTATTCTTAATCAGAAAATTAGGAAAGTCACTATCAATATCAATCAAAGCTTTAATTTTCTTTAGGGTAGGTAATTCATTGTTACGGTAAAGTGAATGTACCTTTCTGCAAATTGCTGCTTGAGTAAGAGTGTCATATTTATCCAAAAGCTTCATTTGATTGCAGTTATTTCCTTTTTTGATTGGTGTCAGTAGCTTTCCCTTAGTTTTGAATTCTTGTTTAATAGAGATTACTAACTTATAAGACACCTGTAGATTCTGGAGTCTGCATTGCCGCTTGATTTACTGAACAAGTTCCGTCTTAACGACAATAGGTGTAGACTCTTAACACCATTGCCCTTTCTTTACTACTTAATATTTTCCTATTGGAATGTAAGTGTTTGTAACAAGCTGAGATTCCATAATTTGTGTTATATTTTAACTGTTAACAATACACTATTATTCAAATAAATATATTAATATGCAAATAAAACTATGATTCCAAAAGCTATAAAAAAAAACACACACACACAACCAACAAATACACACCAAAATCTTAACGTGATCAATAACAAATATTTTTCCACACAGAGTAATAATAAAATATGAGTGTTATTTGTTAATGTTTTTGAGCTAGCTATTAGGAACACGAGACTCAGACTACTGTAACTTTACGACTGTGCTGGAGGAAGTAGCACCAACTATTGGCAACAATGACAGCCCATCATTACCAAATTTGATACACATTCGAAGGAAGACCGATCACGGTAAACAAAATAATGACAACGCTGTTGCTCAATAGTAAGCATGCAGTTCCCTCAGCAATGAAATTAGGTGTAACTACGCTAATACCCGCACTTGAGCGACGAGATAGTGGGAATCATTTAGGGAAAACCATCTTCAGTGCACCTGACAGCTTTAAACCAAGTTCTACCTGTCAACGGAAATTTGTGGAACGGGGCAGTTTAACCATTCTTCATTTTAATTTATTTGAGGTATTTAATGTGCACTTTCTGAACTGATTGATTATATCAGCACAAGACTTGTAAACTAATTTAAGTTAGAACAGACACAACTCCAGTCCCCGGCCGTTAAGGGGGAAACCCACATTTTACCGATGATAAATTTTTCAGTCATTCCAGGAATCGAACATAGGACTCTTAGCTTAGTAGAAAGGCTACCAATTGAGCTAAGGTGTTGGCCCGGTTTAACTAATTATTTCTATTTGTTGGGAATATGTTTACTAGTTATTTTCCTTAGTATGTCTTGAGTGATGCATGTTTTATGCAATTTAAACATTTAAAGCAAAGAAAAAGTCTTGCAACATTTATTCTTGTTGCATATTATCAGTAGAGGTACCAAGCTGGTAATATTTTACATATGCTGCTATCACAAACTGGTTTTATCCTGTTCTGATAATAAAAGTTGTCACTCAGTTTATGTCTATTATTTCTTAGAGTTTAATGTCTAGTTGATGGAAGACACTATCACTATTTATCATTTTAATTAGTTGATAAAGAGAGACCATGAGTGGAATATATGAATGAGATAGCAGCCGGTGTTGGCAAATTAAAAAATTTAGCTGAGGATAGGCAGAAGTGTAGAGCTGCATCAACTCAATCGCAAGAGGTTTAAAACTGATTTTATATTACTGGAGTTGTTAATTCAGAGCTTTTGAAAAGCCCTGGAGTTTTTCCTGAGTAAATTTTAAACATTTTGTTGTCTGCAGCCTTATCCGACAGCTAAAAAAGTTACTAGGGCTGTATCCGAATTCTCTATTTATACGCTGATGCTGTGATATGTACCCACCTTTACCAGATATATCGGTAATCAAATGACCAAGTAGATCCATCTGAATTGTCACCAAGGATGCAGATGCACCCCTACCTTCCAAGGACGGAAGCAATACATCGTCGACACGTCCTTGATGCGATGTTTGACTGGCAACTATTTTATTATTTGCTTTCCATCCGCTATAGCTCAGAATGTTATGTTGTCTACAATTTTAAATTATAAAGAATGCTAAATTACACTCGTTTTATAATACTAAGACGTTGGTTATTTCGAAAACGTGACTAATCAATATAAGCCTACCATTTCTTATCAGAAAAAATAGCAAATTGTTTATTAGTGTGCTTTAATATTTATAAATCAATGGGAAAACAGTTGACGCAAACAATAAAATGGTGCTGATATTAAATTCAATAGACTGTTTATTTTCACTAGGTCTGATAGATCGTGTTTGACATATAAATGTTATTTTTTTAGCACCACGTCTTAGTACTCAATTGGGTTATATGCTTATGCTTATGGGTTAGGGATGAGGAGGGTTTAATTAACAGGAAGTGCACCTGTACCTGTGTGGGGAGAATGTGGGAAACCATTTGGGAAAAACCACCCTCATTAAACCCGGCTGGGGTCAAACCACAATCTCCACCTCCTTGACAGTCTAGTCTATTGCAAGGGTAGTGCCTTAGACCATGCAGCCACCAAAACGGGTTGCGTTTAACATTGTTTCTAAGATCATTGGTAGGTAGTAGCACAGTGGCCCCAAGGATGTAGCAAGGCTCATTGCCGTTCGAATTGTTTAGTACAGATTTCATTATGAAGTGTGTGAATCCATCAAGTATATAACTCAAGGATCCTTGACATTTGGATACAACCAAAATCTACTTCCACTTATTCATATGTTAAGTGATGTGATCTGCAGCTGCCATTTTTGATAGATATAATCATTATCTATAAAATAACAATGTTGACCACGAACAAGTATGTTTGTGTTTTGTAAAAGTTTCTTCCTATCAGAACCCACAATCTCCTTGCAGGGATTCAATCCATGAATGTAGGAGCTCTTACTTCTGACATAACCACCAGATGTTTCAAATCATGGCAGTAAGTATTTAAAATACCAGTTTAACACCTCCGAGATGCTGATGTAATTCTAGCAGAGAAAACTAGATACAAGTTGTTTGGAGTCCGGCATCTTAGCTCAGACGCTATAATGTCTGACTGCTGATCAAAGAGTCCTAGGTTTGATTCTTGTACAGTACCATTTTCATAAGAAAATACAAAAATACTTTTCATGGCCAACCCTGATAACATTTTACTTTATTATTATTGTTATTTTACAAGTATTGATAATATCTGTCAATAGTTACAGCTGCAGATCACATGGATTGATGTATGAATGCGTGAAAGTAGATCTTGTAACTTTTCTAGCCATCAGCTAAGGTCCTTCATAAGAAAATTGGACTGGATCACATTGAGGTTGGGTTTGTTCCCTAATAAGTGCTAAATTGATGCTCTGCATTCTGGTCGTTGTGTCCCTTGATGTTAGTCATTGATAGCCACACATCCTACAGCCACAAACAAACACAATACTGTAGTAAGGAGGTCTAAAGTGCCAGTGGCCCAGGCAAACATTCATACCTTGTAGGAGATGAGCTTCTCGGACGTGTTTGTCAACGAAACGCTTCCAGTCAGCTCTGAGCCGTCGTTGACAAAGTTGATAACTTCAGCGGGCAAGATGCTTAGAGAGGAATCTGAAACAAAGTTGAGTTCACTTACACAAGCGGGAGTAAGTTAGATGTCATGAGGAGAAACAGGATTAGGAATGAAGTTATCTGGGAAAGAGTGAGAGTACATGAGCTAATAGAGGAAGCAAGGGTGAGATGGTATGGTAATGTTATGAGATGTTGGAGTACATTAGATAGTAGAGGAAGCAAGGGTGAAATGGTATGGTAATGTTATGAGATGTTGGAGTACATTAGATAGTAGAGGAAGCAAGGGTGAAATGGTATGGTAATGTTATGAGATGTTGGAGTACATTAGATAGTAAAGGAAGCAAGGGTTTGATGGTCTGCACATGTATTAAGGATGGAAAAGGCGAGAACACCAAAGAGAATAATGGAGATAATGTAGGCCTTCATAGTGAAAAGACCTAAAGGGAGAACCAGAAAGAGGTGGGAGGAACAGATAATAGAAAGTGTACAAGTGGGAGGAAAAGAATGGAAACAATTAAAGGAGGAAGAATTGTAGAAGGAGAGAGGAAGTTGGAGGCATTTTATTAAATGGACCTGGCCACAAGCTGGAAACATTTGATGATGATAGTGATGATGACTAATACCTGTTTACAGGGTCCAGTTAAGGGTCCTTGGTTCATTTCCCATGTTCATGTTACATTCTTCACCTGTATTTATTAAACTAGTTTTAGATGAACAGAGGCTGGTCAAGTTTTTAGGGAGAAACCAAGTATGAGATAGGTTAAGCAACAAGGTTGTACTAAAGAGAGTAGGAGAAAAACAGACAATGAGATCATAGAGAAAGCAAGAATGAAGAGCTATGAGTGTGTCAAAAGAACGGGAAGAGAGAATGTTGGTACTGAAGGGTATGAGAAGAAGTTGGGAAGAGCAAGAGGAGAGGTAGATAAATATGGGGAAGAGAAATATGAAGAAAGAGGAAGAGTGATGGAAATGCTGGAGAGAAAGATGAAGGAAGAGTGGTGGAGAAGTAAATGAAAATGGTGGAGAGAAAGATGAAGGAAGAGTGGTGGAGAAGTAAATGAAAATGGTGGCGAGAAAGATGAAGAAAGAGGAAGAGGGGTGAAGTAGATAAAAATGGTGGAAAGAAGAAGATAGTGGAGAAAGAGCAAGAGTGGTGGTGAGAGAGAGTATGATGGTGGAGAAATAGAGATGAAGTATGGTGGAGAGAGAAAGATGGTGAAGAAATAGAGATGAAGTATGGTGGAGAGAGAAAGATGGTGAAGAAATAGAGATGAAGTATGGTGGAGAGAGAAAGATGGTGGAGAAATAGAGATGAAGTATTGTAGAGAGAGGAAGACAATGGAGAAATAAAGATGAAGAATGGTGGAGAAAGAGAGAGAGGAAGATAGATAAATAAAGGGGAAGAATGCTGGAGAGATAGAGTAAGATGACACGGCTAGATGATAATTACATTTTAATCAACTAGTTGCAACAGCAAATGAAGTTACAACTAAACGAAGAGTAAAGTGGCTTACTTGGTAAAGTCAACCCGTCTTGCTTGGAACCGATATCCCCAAAATTACCAGGGTAAGACTCCACCATTGGGGAACCATCTGCGAAATGAACCTGGAAACATTAATGCAACACATTACATTTGAAATATTATTTAATATAAATATGAATTTTCCATTCTAGTTACTAAATTTAACTCTGATATGTCAGGGTTTTATACAGGCAATGCAATATAAATGATTATTGGACCTTAGGGTAAAAACCAAGTTATAAAGTATCTGGGATTCCATTCGGAAATCAAACCGGCATTCTTTTAAGAGGAAGACAAGGAACTTTAACAAAAGATTTAAAAAAAAAGTTGTGTTGGAAAATATATTTCTATAGTTTCAGACATCAAGGATGACTAATTTAGGAAATAGATTTTAGCAAAGCCATATCTTTTGAGGAAATGTATTTAAGATGTCATGAAATTGTTACATGAATGGTAACATTACGAAAATGAACTTTACTTTGACTTCTGATTTTACCTAGTACTACAGTTAGATTCAGATAAGGAGCTTATTTTGAGTTGCAAAAGTTACTTAAACAATTTCCAATATGTCAAGTCAAATGATCAGCAGCTGTCACTTTTGATAAATACTATCAATGCATATAAAATAACAATATAATAAAATAGTAAAATGTTATCAGCGGGGCCCAGATTTTGATGACATCTCTTTTTTTTTGGTCTATCAGAGACAATGCTCAGTTGTACATAAACTCTGTTCATGATCCCCTGGTTGTAGAAATGTATCTTTTATAGGTCATTTTTTGCTATTTAAGATTTTTAAGTAGTTTTTTGCTATTTAAGATTTTTAGGTCATTTTCTTTGCTTTTTTTTGTTTAATAAGTCATTTTTAAGCATTTTTTTAAAG
Source organism: Timema podura (assembly GCA_033556935.1). Lineage (NCBI taxonomy): Eukaryota > Metazoa > Arthropoda > Insecta > Phasmatodea > Timematidae > Timema > Timema podura. Next base: position 46,681,259 of record JAVRXN010000005.1, on the reverse strand, counting down.
AAAGTTTAAAATTGTTTGAAAATGACTTTAAAAAGGTTATATATATATATATATATATATGAATTATTGGTGCTTTGATAAAACGATATTATTCAAACATCAGATATTTTACGACACACTTGTTGACTGAAGAAGATATTGTATGAGTCCAAATGAACTTTGTACCGTCTTTTCATTCCTGATGAGTCACTCACTGTATCATGTATGGAAAGGGCTGTAGGGGGATGGGGAACTATCGCTTTTAAAGCAGGTATTTGTATTCCAATGTTAAGTAGAACACATGATTTTAGCTCTCAAAAGATTCTAAATGCATAGTTTTCATTTATAAAGTGCATGTTATATTTATTTGTTTGCAATCATGTTATGTGTATTTAGAATGCTTTAAACCAAACCATCTAAATTGAGTTATTTGAGGCAAATTATTACTGAATTCGGAGAGGATATTTTTTCTACAGAGAGTGAAATACTTTTCTGTAAAATATGTGAAGTTAAAGTGGCTGGCATCAGATAAAAGATTTAACCATTCAACAGCGTATTGGTCACAACAAACATGTCTGTGGTATCCAGAGTATCGATAAAAAGAAAACCTCTCAATTATTATTTGGACAAAATGCATTCACGAATCAAGAAAAATCCTCAAGATTTTATAAAGATTTATGTGTCGTTCTGGTATCTGTGAACGTTTCTCTGTGGAAACTGAGCAGTGTTAAACTTAAGAATTTCCTGAGACTGTATATGGGTCATTCTATTCCAGACGAGTCCACACCAAGGAAAAAACTGGAAATGAACAGACCAGAAGAGATATTTTTGCTTACATGAATAATGTAAATCCTAAATCTTGTAATAAATACATCATATTATGGAATTCCAATCTAATTTTTAGGTCATTTTCTGAAAATTTAAAGTCATTATTTAAAGTTTTTAGCGTCATTGTATAGGTCATTTTTTGGCTATTTCAAGGTCATCAAAACCCGGGCCCTGGTTATCAGTGTTGACCGTGACAAGTTATGTTTGTATTTTCTAAAAGGTATTTCCTGCCATAATCATACTCTAGCTACAGATTCAGTCATTAGTTGTTTTTTAGCACACAACATCTTGCCACCTGTCCAGGCTTCACACCACACACATTTAAATCACACCGGTGGGGCAGGGTTGAGGAAAGTATAATTTAGAGGAAATATACAAGCTTTTGTGTAGAAGGAGCGTGGAAAACCATTTAGAAAAATGCCCCCCTCCCCCACCCCAGGAGTGGAAATCCTGACCTTTCAGCCACTGGCAATCTAGTATATTGTGAGAGTGATGTCTTAGATCACACAACCACTGATGCAGATGATTCAAAGTATTGGCCATAGGTTTTTTTTTTAACGTCTTACTACCTGTCCAGGTTATACGTCTATGTACTAATTACATTAATGTGTTAGGGATTAGCAAGGTTGAACTTGGAGGAAGTGTACCCACACTTGCATGGAGGGAGAGTGGGAAACCATTTAGGGAAAACTACCCTCCGTACACCTTTGAGCCGGAACTGAGCCACAATCTCGTCTTCAGAAGTCCAGTCTACTGCGAGAGTGATTATTAGACCACGCGGCCACTGAATCGGGTCATAAAATAAGTCGTGGACGTACTGACATGAGAAGTCATCAGAGTGTGTGTAGAGTAGTATTTTGATAGAAAGGGATTTTTAAATAACACAGACATATTTCTTTGTGGTAATTATTGATAACATTTTACTATATAATTGTTATTTTATAGATAATGATAATATCTACCAAAAGCGACACCTGCAGATCATATGACTTGACATATGAATACATGAAAGTAGATCTGGTAACTTAGCTCGATGAAAGACAAAACCCTTCCTATGAAAATCGAACTATCTCTCATGAAGGTTGCTAAGTCTGATTCCCAGTCATGGTTGTAATTAACAACTAGTATTCTATCAATGGGTGCCACGCCATGTGTTGAAATAACAAACTAAAATTCTTCACCTTCTTCCTGATCTCATCATTCTTGTCGAGAGGTAAGTTCAGCCTTTGTTCGGGTACGAAAGAGAAGACGTACTCATCATTACCTCCCCAACTTTTGAGCGCCTGATCAGGGTCAACAAACTCCTTCAAGGTCGACTTGTTGACAAACTTTATTTTCTGTACAGCCTTGGCCGGCAGCCATGTCTTGATGATTTTGAATGCGGCTAGAAATAGGTTGTGCATGGATTAGAGATGTAATGAATCAAAATCTTTATTTCCCTGAGTTTTAAATTTTAACCTTAGAAAAACATGAAAGGCGTAACAGGTTAATTTTAACACAGAGGTATGACTTTTTTTTCTCTCCTTTAAATTATGATTATATATGCACAAGTTATTTAATTACTATTTGTTATTAGGAATAGAACACTCAACCATATCACAAGTAATTCCTTTACATCCATTACTGTTTCCATCCTGTGCCCTTGGTCAGTTTTTTATTCAAACCATATATTTCCCACTAACGGCTTGATAGGCCTGTCGTAGCTTCATATGCATTATAATCAAACTTTAAACTAGGAACGGCACAACATCCAGTGTCGGTCTTTAATTTATCAATGTGAAAGGGTAAATACACATTTCTCTAATGATACATTTTTTAGCCTTGCTGGGTATCGAACTCAGGGCCCTTAGTTTAGTAGACATACATACTACCGACTGAGCTAAGATGTTGGACTACAAGTAATTCCTAAAAACAGTTAATTCCTTTTTCCCCCTTCCAGGCATTTTACCTCAGTTATACTGGAGTAGAGATTGTTTGGATAAAACCCTAACACGAGGTTTTCTAAGTCATTGGCAGCTTCTTTATGTTCAGAACTGCAAGATAGACAATTTACTTTCTGAACCTGAAGAAGATGCATATGGCAGTGTAAGCTCGCATTTAAAAAAATTGTTTTTGTTTAATTGTGTTCTATCTAAACCATTTATATTCCAGCATCACTTTAGTTGCTAAACATAATACAAAATGTTATTAAATTTATTTATTTTGTTATTATGAGGACCCATATTCAGTTTAGTGTTAAATTAATGATCTTGAGTCTGGCTGTAGGGCCTATAATTACGTGGACTTAACTGGTGACATAATAATAAATCTAATATAAATTCAGATTCAAAATTACACCTTTAATCAGATTTTTTTTTTTATTATTGAGTCTCAAAGGACCTATCACCTCTTTTAGCCTCTGGGGTAGTGTCTCAAAGTATTGTTGATGGAGGACCATCAAATGGAAGCTAAGCCCCCTGGGGGACCAGCGGGGCCCTGGGAGAAGGGGGGAGGGCGTGTTTAAAGCTCATGCAGGAAAATATTATGTTTTGTGAATCTAAATATTACAAAACAAAAATTGATTTACTATATGAAAGTTTGAAAGAAAAAAACCCCATGCAGTAATGATTTAATTCTCAATTCCTCAATAGATTTAGTTTTAATCCATTTTTATGCATCCTGATTCCTGGATCACATTAAATAATTAAGTGTTATTTATAAAAATACCTTACTGTAACATAATTTGAAAAAAAAATATCTTAAAATGGTGTAGAAAATAGAACTTAACAAAACGATCATGTTTGGTTTGAGCAATATCCAACACAAAGGTCATAATGTTGTGTAGGCCTACATTTACAATTTTCTGGTACTAAAGTGAAATAGTAAAATAACTAATAAAGGTCACAAAGAAAAAAAATACAAATCTGAATATTGCCATTTTGATTAAATGCCAGAACTTAAATTTACTGGGATCTGAGAGAAGAAAATAGAATGATCAAAAATTGTGATATTAAGATTAATATATAGATTATTTCAATACCAGTAAACCAAGCGATTTGAAGAATTTGAGTTTGTCATTCTTAATATTTACACAATGTATGAAAAATTATTTGAATAACAGATTATTTACCATTTAGAATCCAAGGCATCTCAAATATGACGATGTAGTTGAGGAAGTTGGGGTAATACACCTTGAAAACCCAATCAGATATTTAATAAACTCCATGTCCATATTGGACATGCCTGTGTCGGCCATATCAAAAAACAAGGTTATTGAATTTCCCTTGTCCATCCTAAAACAAATGAATAAATGTTTTAAAAAATATTAGAAAACAGTGTTACTAAAGTTCTAAAACATTTTAAAACAAGATTTTTTTTGTTGGGTGATGAGAGAATTGCAATTTAAGCCTAAATCAAATTTCTAATTTTTATGATTTCACAACCAATAAATAAATTTGTTTAATAAAGTAGTGTCAGGATTTAAACTATATTAAGAACATTTTAATCCACTTCAGTGGTCAATGGTCTAAGGCGTCACACTCACAATAGACTGGATTGCCTAAGACGGGGAGAACGGGACTCAAATAACATACGGGTTTACTAAGGGAGGTTTTTTATAAATGGGTTTTTACTCTCTCTCCATGCAATATGCTGGTACACTTCCTAATCCTTAACACATTAATGTGATAAGTACATATTTGTAAGACCCAAATGGGTACTAAGATAGGGTGATTAAAAAAAAGTAGGGCCTATAGGCACCGTGCCAAGTGAAGACAATATTTGAATTCACTGACACGAGCATCGCAAGACGCCAATTTTAAGTTCCTGTAGGGAAAATCTGAGCGGCATTCCGTTTACCGCAATCAAATATTCGAAAATCCTAAAACAAAATAGCTCACCATTGACAGGTAATTTATTAAAATTCAATTTCCATATTCCAATTAGTTTGCTTTGAAAAAATTGTTTTCTAATGAAAGAACTATAATGAGGTTTTTAGTACAGACATATTTCCACTCTGTGTAAAAGTTTTTTTCCTAATTGAGATAGATGGTTAGTATAAGTGTACGAAATGATCATCATGAACTGAATTTTGTGGAGGGAGAGTGGAAACCCATTTTAGGAAAAACCACCCCCAGTTCATTCGACAAATTTGAAACTCGAGCTCCCGTCCTCTGCAGTCTAGCTCAACACAAGACTAGTGGGTTGGCTAACTACGCCACGAGGCAGGTCAGGTCTTGGTGTTTGTCTAACTTCTGTGATTGACCAAACTCTCACTATTATTTTATCACTCCCATTCAGGTGTTTTGTCCGTACACAACATCAAAAATTTGATTTAAATAAATAAATTATGTAGCCTACTTCTGAAGAGTATTTTTTTAAAAAGAAAAGTCCCCTAAAAAATAGTATTTTACCTCTCAAGTCTCTCGAACCAGTACACGACGACTCGTTTCAGCTCATCCATATCTTTTTGTCCCTTCACGTGTTTCTTGCTTTTAAACACAAGAATACTTTTTCCATCCTTGTCTCGATTATGTGCAAACAGGCAGCCCTCGTTAACATACTCCATCTTAATGTTGCTCTCGGATATATCTGGCAACATGGTAACAACATGTTTGGAACAACATTAAAGTGACAAGAACCACCCTCTGCAATGGTGAACACGCAGACTTAATGTTGTTCATGGGAGCTAAAGACGGGGATTTTTTTATATCAGAGAAAACGGAACATTTCAGGGAATTTAATTAAAATGGAGTAAAAGTAAGGGAATTTAAATGTGAGCTTGAAAAATATCAATTAATTTGGCACCTAACACCAAAACTAAGTGAGAAATTTTATTTTAGGCATGTTAAAAAAGATATATCTACCTACAGAAATGGTGATTTTAACGTGGGATAGTTGTGCATTGTTTTCATACCTATTAATATCGAGTCACAAATAATGACAAACATTTAATACTGGATAAGGAATTTATAAAAATGTTGATGTTTAATAGATATTACATTAAAAAAATATGTGATCAATGTACAGGTAATAAATTAAACAAATTCATCATTCAGCAAGAAAAACTGGAAAAAGGTAGTCGGAAAAGCTTGAAAAATTTTGGCTGGAAAAATCAGGGAATTTCTTAGTAGAAGCTTTGTTGCCACCCTGAAATGGTTTAGTGTGACAATACCTAACAGGAAGTTTAGAGTTTGAATCCCAGTTGTGTATCAGAAGATTCTCAAACAAGAGCTTCAAACAAAGTAGATAAGTTTTCTTGTTACATCTTAGTAGGCCAGTAACTAACAATTACTTGATTTAACTAATCTTTGGGAATATCATAAGAAAGGTGAATATGACAGAGCTCACTCCAAGTGAAAACGGGAAATCACATTTGTAAAAACACAGACATATCTTGGTTTGTGTCTTGTATGTTTAAGATATGTTCATTTAAATCTGTCAAGTCATTTATGTTAAAACAACATTTCAAATCGTGTAGATAGGTCAAGTATGTGAACGTGAACTGTAAAAATAGCTTGGGCGAGATCAGGAATTTTTAAATATTAATTTCAAGGTCAACCTTTGGCTGACAGTGTTTCTCAGCAATTCAGCAGTATTCAATTCCCGGCATAGTCAAAAAATGTATTGGTGATGAAATTGAGACTATGAATTTACAGGTAATAACAATTAAATTGGGAGCTGTGTCTGTTAGAGAACCGAGTCAGTTGGTTCTGAAATGTTAATCTTGTCTGATTTTATGGAAAAAAAATTTACGCTTAGTCAAATAATAAAGAATAAACCATTTCATTATTTTTGCAATTGCAATAAATTGTCAATTCTTTAGGAGAATTTGAGAATTTAGTCAAGATTCCTAACAATGGTAGTTCGTATTCTTTTCAAAAGATTTCAGATTTTTTTTTAAATTGTTTGCGACTCAAAGATTTTGAGCTAGTTGACCAATATGAGATGTACCATTTGTACCGAATGTCTTCCTCCACTCCAAGCAATCCCACATCATTTGTAGAGCATCGTTCAAGTTCCCTTCGTGGTGAATCAAAAACCTTCGCAGCCAATCATCACTGTTCTTTACCCGGGCTAAATCTGCGGGATGGAAACCTCCTGTAAAACAAACACATAATTTTAGTCAACTGACAAAGAACAATGTGTGGGGTAAAATAATCATTGTTATATATCATTAATAGCTGTCAAATTTGAGACATATCAACAAAGCACCCCAGAAAGTTGCCAGACTTGTGATATGAAGGCAGATAAATGTTTAGGCTACCATAAATTAAACAAATTCCTTTTATAATGGTATTTCTTGAATATAAATATGTTTATATATATTATAATCATCAAATTACATTGTCACAAAGTAAAACCTGTTCTCTACAGATGACAGAAAATTGTTAGGTTCTTACCTTCAACTGGAGCACCTTCTGTTTCAAGTTTTTTGTAAAACGCGGATCTTAGCTCTTGAATATGAGCAGAGGAGGGCTCCATTATTTATTAACTCCCCCAAAGGAATGTATGATCAAACTATGTAATTTTAATCAAATTCTACGCAAAAACACACATTCAAAATAACAAATTGTAAAACTTTGTAACACAATCGGTTGAGAATAAGTATAAACTATACAACTCTTGTTAGTATTAAAGAAGTACAGCCCTTAATTTGAAATACAATCACGGTCAGTAAGTGAAATAACATAACCTCTTTAAATATTTAAATGTCAAAGTCGATTTTATTTAGACTTATCCCTACACCTCATGTATTGCCTATGCTTTGAATTCAACTACAATCATTGTGATTGCTAAATTTTGGTGGTGGACGACTTAACAATGTTACCAACATTCATTATTTACTGCTTAAGAGGTAAAAGGCGCTGTCAAATTGAGCAGAATGTTTTGAAACTTAAGAAACTTTTGAAAAAAGTAAATCAACATAATATTCTTCGGATTCGTGTGTATTTTCGTAAATATATTTTAATTATAATGTAGTGTAGGATGTAGCATTAGTTAATGTGTTGACTTTTGTTTATATATATAATAAATTATGATCTATATTGGAATTAAGTACGGAGTTTTGTATGCACATTTTATTGTTTACCCCACAAAAGAAGGCGTCATTAGGTATGTATGGATGACAAGTTAATTTGATATTTTATTAAAAGTCAAACTATGCTGCTTGTGAGGCTTTCCATAGTTAACACGCATGCTAAATGATACTAAATACATTACGGCCTTCCAAGCATATATTAATTTGTTAAAAAAAGTATTTCAAAAATAAATTACAGTGGCCCAGTATTGGCATGCCCGAGAATGTTAGTGTGACATTTCTGAAAAACTTTTTTTATATGGAAGGGAATCAAGCCGTTACCCCCATGTCAATTGTAGCATGTAAAATAACTCTGGAAGGTGTATACAAATACTTTAGCGGCCAAATTGGCAGTCCCTTTCCCTCTTGATTATAGAAATTCTCGTGTGGTCAATATATAAAGTTGACATTAAATACATAAAATAAATAAAATAAAAGCTATCCAAAATAATTAAACTTTTTAAAAATAGCATATCTAGATTATTTGAAATGAATCGTGTATCCAATCATATTTATTTTAGTATCACACAAACAACTAAAACATAAATTAACAGATGTCTGTTATTTAATTAAGGATTTTAATTACTATTATTATTTTTAAATTATCTATCTATAAAAATCAGAAACTAATTAAGTTTAATTAATATTGTTCTGCTTTGGTAGGTTTATAAGGAAATTTAAGTTTCAAATGTTTGGCTAGCTGGTCGATAGTGAACTGTAAAATCAAGAAAATTATTTTCTTTAATAACAAATTTATTATGATTCACTACTTTGTATAAAATATTGTTTCTTTGAATATTAAGAATATTTATGTCTCTTATTATAGTTTAATGTGTGTTATTAGTCTTTTATTACGATTTTCCTCGCGTAAGTAAATTTAATACCGTTAATTTACCGTCATATGAAATGAGTGTGTCGTCATTTCGAACCATATGAACGTCAAGGTAATATTATTAATATTTTATATCATGACTAGACAAAATATTCGTAATAACTATAAACACAATTTATGTGTGATAAATATAAAATTGCATTGCTTTTCGTTTTGCACAATGTGATCCAATATATGTATGGGCTTCTACCAATAGCATAGCCAAGGGGGGCAGGGGGGTTGTTTCAGGATGGAAACCCCCCGCCCCCACCTCAGTCTTTGCTACCTCTTTCTCGTCCATAAAGCTGTTGAAATCATACATGAGGAACTCTACAAATGAAGACAGACTCAATGGGCTTCATGTACATACGTCCAAAGGTGTCAATTATTGACCCACATGGAAAAATGCCAGATCTGGGAGTTGAAAATTTTCCCCAGATATGGGTATATTGGCCCAAATATGATTTTTCCACATGGGGAGGATGAAGGTTCTCAATTAACTTTCTATGAAGCTAAGGAAAATTAACATAAGACTAAAGTGAATTAGTTCAAAAGTGATTTTGTTAGTTAAGAGTTAGTGCAAGCAGCTTATTTGAATTTTTAGATTTTAGCTTATAAAATAATTTTATAAATCAAATTTCCAAGATACAATTTATTGAAACTTGCATGATTGTATATTCTAGCAGTATGCATGGATAAAAATTTGTTCATAAAAACTTAATAGTAATAATAATTACAGAATTATGACCATTTTTTATCAATTTTAAATTATTTTGGATATTATTGTATTTCTTTTGATGCATTTGCATTTTGTAGTAGCCTACTTAAATTTTCAAATTTTCCCGCAGGAAAAACCAATGGACCCCGCTTAGTTGGTCAATGAAACTACCCCTCACCCCTCCTCCCCACAAACGAATCCTGGCTGTGTTAGTGGCTTCTACTTAAGCTTGATCAACCAACTCATTATTGAGGAATCACCCTAAAGGTTTTCTTGATTGGTCTTGATCTGGTTATGTCTCAAGCCTTTGCTTCAAACGTAAGATTTAATTTTCACCAAAACATTTCCATAAATACTTTTAGATTCTGCCTAACTTGCTCTATTTAGATGCTAACCTGACTAGACAAGTTTTTGATAAAAAAAAAGTATAATGAATACGTAGGCCACAGGAATAAAATCTGCACTGTTGGCTAGCATAATAAGCAATTTTAATTTCCTGTTTTTACAATACTCCACACAAACATAGGCCCCTTATTTGTATAGTATGTATTTTTATATTATTATTCTAACCTTAATACATCTTCTACACTTTTTCTTGTTTTAGAATTTGTACATTTTGCTAAATCAAAACTGCTTTGAAAATTAATTTCATTCAAGTCTTATTTCTATCAGAACTTGTAGGCATACTATATTTCTAATCACAATTTGTAATTTTGGCGACAGGCCTGATTGTAAAATATTTCCGAGATGATGGATGACTCGCAAGGGGCGGAATATGCCGGGTGTGTCGCTCCGAGGGCATTCCAGACCGGCCCCTCTACCACCCTTGCATCTGCACTGGCAGTATCAAATGGATCCATCAGGAGTGTTTGCTCCAGTGGATGAGATATAGTCGGAAGGAATACTGCGAGCTGTGTGGCCACCGGTTCTCCTTCACTCCCATCTACTCGCCAGACATGCCCAGGAGACTACCCTTGAAGGATGTAGCTGGAGGACTCTTGTCCAGTGTGGCAACTGCAGTCAAGTACTGGCTGCATTACACTCTGGTTGCCGTGGCCTGGCTCGGTGTGGTACCTCTGACAGCTTGTCGCATATACAGGTGTCTCTTCACTGGCTCAGTTGACTCGGTGAGTCGGCTTGTTACTCGCGGCTATGTATCAAGTGTTTCATGATAGTAACGTACTTTGAGTTTACATAGAATACAGTAAGAGGTATATTCTGCCACAGTCAAACAAATTGTGACAAAACACTTTCTTTCTTATCGAAATGTTCACAACATAAATCTTGAAAAATTACATTTTCATTTACAGAATTGAAACTTAATGCAATCCCTTATTAACAACCCATTACTAATTATAGCCTATTTTTGAATTAAGTTAACCAGTTAAATTTTGTGTTACACTAAATGGGACCCAAATATCTAAATTGTTAGTCCTTGCTCAACTGGGTGATTTATAACAGTTATTATATGCCCTTCAGAGCTTTAAAAAAATAATTATAGTAATAATTGGTAGCTAATAGAAGTAAAGGAATGAGTTAGTATTAATATTGATCTGGCAGAGCGTCTAAGATAGTTATGTATCCTCCGGTAGGTCTTGACACTACCCCTTGATCTACTGTCAACGGAGAACATCGCCTCAGATGTGTTTCATGGCTGTTTTGTGGTGACTTGCACTCTGTTTGCGTTCATCGGTCTTGTGTGGCTACGAGAACAGATCTTGCATGGTGGGGGGCCTGATTGGTTAGAGAGGGATAACAACAACCAGATCGCGCTCCCAGTAGGGGCAGAAGCGGGTGACCCAGCTCCTGCGCCCCTTCCAAACAATAACAATGTGTTGGAGCCGGATGAACATCGCCAAGTTGAGCCGGCTCCACCACTCGTAGAGCAGGTAAGATGAAAGTTGAGGTAAACTATTGTGAGAGTAATGACTGACTGATAACAGAAAACATTGCCCACAAACTAGAATCAGGAGGCCCTGGGGACAAAAGGGTTTCAAGTGATGTTAGAACGCAATTCACAACCACACACTAATCATCAATTACATGTTGTGCTTTGATTAGCAGGCTCCCATTGTGGCAGCTCTAGCTGGTGTCCTGCTTCCCGCCGCCAACAACTTTGATGGGCCTGACCCAATGGAGAATGTTGGCGATGACAGGGATGTTGCGGCAGTGGGGGAAGAGGGTGAGAACGGAGGAGGGGAAGAGGCAGGAGTCGGTGGAGCTGATGAGGGCAACTGGAATCCCATAGAGTGGGACCGTGCTGCCGAGGAGTTGACCTGGGAGCGCCTGCTGGGCTTGGACGGAAGCCTGGTGTTCCTCGAGCATGTATTTTGGGTTGTCTCGCTCAACACGCTCTTTATCCTGGTGTTTGCGTTCTGCCCCTACCACATCGGCCACTTTGCCGTGGTGGCGCTCAGCCTCCGAGAACAAGCAGCCGCGTCTCACTTTGAGGGGCTAGTCACCACCCTGGGAGGGTATTGCTTCATTGGACTGTGGCTCGTGTTGATGCATGCAGTGGTCTCTCTACTGGGACTAAGTCGGTCAAGAAGGTTACTGGGACTCTGCTATGTGGTTGTCAAGGTAATGCTCATGTTTGGGTGAAAATCTTACAATATCACATCTCATTATGAGCATTTTTGTTAAACTTTGAACGTGGAATACCCACTAACTCTCATAACCACATAATCTGGTTTATAGGCAACAAAGAGTCAAATACTGGATGGTTTCTCACTATTCCTTCACACAAATGCGGCTACAGTTCCTTTAAACTCTACCTTCTTTCTAATAAAGGAGTGTTAAATTCATTGCTAGTTATATGTGGCCACCAGGTGTCTTTACTGTCGGTGGTCGAGATTGGCGTGCTGCCTCTCATCTGTGGCTGGTGGCTCGATATCTGCTCCCTGTCGATGTTTGACGCTACCCTCAGGGACCGCGAGTCGAGTTTCCGTCTGGCCCCTGGGACATCCATGTTTATCCATTGGCTGGTTGGAATGGTCTATGTCTACTACTTTGCCTCATTCATACTTCTGCTGAGAGAGGTGCTACGACCCGGGGTCCTCTGGTTCCTCAGGAACCTCAATGATCCGGACTTCAGCCCCATACAGGTATGAACATTCTTGTAGACAGGCTCGTTGCAACATAAGTTTAATCTGGCAGCACTATACACACATTCCACCCTCTTAGATCATTATTTGTATAACCCTGAAGTTACCAGGATTTGTAGATAATATAATCCATCCCCACATGGGTTGTCTTTTGTATATTTTAAGAACATTAATATGTTGAGGCTTGCTTCGATGGTCAAATGGTCTAAGACTGGGGTGGCAACCCTGTCGCCAATCGCCACAAAGGGCAAATTAGCCATAAAGATGTGGCGAATTTAAGTTTGTCAGCACTCAAAATAAATTCACTTTTTCCTAACTGTATGTGCTGCATATCATTGGAATCATTTCGCTTTCTGAAAATTTCATTGACGCAACACTGACAAACAATACTCCCTTTTCCAACACTAGTTTCAGCTCTGCCCTTCATACAAAAGGATTGTCAAATTTCACATTAAATTGTCTTAAATTTTCAAACTGACCAGTTCTCATCATTTGTAATTCAGTAGACAAAGTGTACATGTTTTGAATTAACTTTTTCAAACTGTGAACATGTTTTAAATATTTGATTGCAAAAATCTGATTTCACACTTTTTACATGGTGTGGTGAATTTCACTTCTCATTCCCACACATGTGGCTACATTAAGAAATATGTTGCCCACCTCTATTCACAGTGGATTGAACTGCTGATTATGGTGGAGATTGAGGTTACACTAGCACTCCACTAGAACTACTAATACTGCAAGCACTACACTAGTGCTCAATACTTGGTCTTGTTCTTGTATACCGGCCATATTATAGTCCAACAACTTTCTGTGTTGCAGGAGATGATCCACTTGCCGATAGTCCGGCACATCCGGCGCCTGCTGACCTCAGCGGTGATCTTTGGTACAGCCGTGATGCTTATGTTGTGGCTACCAGTGCAGATCCTGCGGGCTCTGTGGCCGAGCTTTCTGCCGTACACTGTGGCTCTTCAGAGTGAGGCCCAGGTCAATGAGCTCTCTCTGGAACTTTTGCTCCTTCAGGTACACCCTCGGCGGCTTTGATGCGACCTTGTTGTGCATAAAATGTTTTTACTGATCAATTCAGGTATAAATGGTTTTAATAAAAAAAAACTTGTTTTTATCTTCATGATAATTTAAAATAAGTAATTTGCAACAATGATTTTCCTATTGGTACACAACTGTTAGTGAGTTTTACTGGTGTGATGTGTGCAGGTGATACTACCCGCGCTGTTAGAGCAATCTCACACGCGCACCTGGTTGAAAGGTCTTGTCCGAGCGTGGTGTCGTCTGGTGGCCTGGGTGCTAGGCCTCCGCTCCTACCTGCTAGGAGATCAAGATACAGACAATCCTGATCCTCCCCAGCCAGCGGCAGGGAACAATGAACCCCCTGTGGCCGGGCTGGGTGCTGCACATCAGGCTCTCTTACAGCGCGAGAGCCCCACAGGATTCCAGCCATATGAGCGCCCGCGCTGGTTCCCTGCCAGACTCGCTGGTCTACTGTGCGCTGTATGTGCCACATTGGTGGTGGCAAGTCTCGCGGCACTGACCCTGCCCGTGTGGCTGGGACGCCGTGTCATGGCGCTGTGGCTGGTCGGCGCCCCGCCAGCCACCCCAGCGCCAGATCAACCAGTCGGGAGTGGTCGTGTTCATGAGTTATACACTGCTGCCTGTGGAACATACCTCTGTTGGCTGGCTGCGCGCGCTGTGGCGCTGGTGCTGGGCTGGTTGCCTCAAGGTCGTGCAGCTATCACCGCACGTTTGAGTCAGTGGTGCACTTTAGGCGCCAAGTCAGCTGTAGCATTCTCAGTACTATTGGGGTTGATACCACTTCTATTTGGGTTACTCCTGGAGCTTGTTGTGGTTGTGCCCCTGAGGGTACCTCTAGATCAAACACCGGTGCTGTTTGTATGGCAGGATTGGGCACTAGGTGTGCTCTACACAAAGATTGCCTGCGCTGTCACTATGATGGGTCCAGAGTGGGCTCTTCGGCGGTCCATAGAGCGTGCTTACCGTGATGGCATCCGCAACATGGATCTGGGCTTTGTATTATGGGAGTTGGCTGCACCAGTAGTGGCGTGTTTCGGATTGGCATTGGCAGTCCCCTATGCTGCGGCCCACGGCGTGGTCCCAGCGCTGGTGGCCAGCCCTCATCTCCGCAATGTAATAGCACGCCGGCTCTACCCCTTCCTGCTGTTGATTACGCTCCTGGGAGGTGTAATTGTCTTCCAGGTGAGAGACTCGCAGTCCAAGTTATTAGTTAGTCCAATCAAATATATCTAATATTCCCATAATTCACTCAAATGTTCCTTTTTTATAACATAATAAGTTAAACAAATCGACAGGCATCTTGATCTCGTGGTCAGAGCTTCTGGCTACTAATTTAGAATCCCAGGTTCGATTCTTCGTAGTACCATTATTTTCATGAAAGGAGATTTGTTCTTATGGTTACCATGATCTAGTTAATTAGGCTCAAGTTGGGTTTGAGACTTCTACTGGCACCATATAATCATTATCACATCATCTTATCGGTGTAATGTAACCACACCTACATGGTGCACCAACCTCATAAGCCTGTTAAATATCTGCAAACGGCAGGAGAAGGACAGAAATGGGAAGTTGACAAACCCTTGTGGTATTAAAAGAGAGAGAAAAAAGAAATCAAAATTCAGTATTCATATTGTTATAGAAATCCGTTTAATACAGGGTGCTAATTTCCTAAACAAAATTAATTTTATTTTCAGTTTTAATATAAAAAAGTTATCTTTAAATATTAAGGATTTAAATTTGGATTAAGATTCAGAGGAAAATTCTAGAGTAGGATCAGATCCATCACTGGTTTAAATTTTCTTAATTATAATGTTAGTATTGAAAGCCAATCTTGATTGCGTTCCAGGTGAGGCAGTTCCGCAAACTGTATGAGCACATCAAGAACGACAAGTACCTGGTCGGACGTCGACTTGTCAACTATGACCATAGGCGGCCAAAATCCTCTGTTCAGCACTAGTTGGTTTTGCCCCCTTAGTCAGAAAGGGCTTTGTTTTTTTTCATCTCACATTTACATGTTTAAGTCCTGCCAGCTTATTTTTGTAAAATTCTAATAACTTAAAACACAGATAGTTTAGGTGCCAACAAAATTACTGTGCGTCTGTTTAGTTTTTAGGAACAAGTTTTTTTTTTAAATTATCATTTTGTAATGTAAGACATTCATTGACCATCCATCGTCCTCCCCTGGTGTCATTGACCTACGGCCCCCTCTCCCTGGTGTCAATGAATGTTATCCAACTAACCTTAAGGGTAACATCATATATATAATCAAATTTGCACAAGTATCTAAAACTACTTTTAAAATGTCCCTTATTTTTTGTCGGTTAAGGTTCATAACATTTTGTAATTAAAATATTTAAAAATACTGATTGAGTATTATATATCTGTATTAACTTGTATACACATGTGTAACTTTAGTTCAGAAATATCAACGGTTTATGCCTAGAATAGATTGTTTATTGTTTGAAAGATTTAATTATTAAGTTTGGGTGGTATATGGGACATTTTGTGTCTGCATGACGATATGGAGTTTTTTTTTATAATCTTAAGTTGGTTTCATTTTGACGCACTGGACACGAATGTTTGACAGTTCACAACAAATCATTAGCCATTATGGAAGAGAATAATTAAGATTTTATTCTGAAAATTGAAAAATGACACCTGGACATGGGTAATCGAACCCGGGATCTTTGTCTTAGTACGCCAATGCTTCTAACCACTGAGCTATCCAGGAATCGTCCCACGCCCAGGGTCATTCTTCACTCATATTTTAAGGCAGAGTCTATGATGTACTTAGCGGAAATCGTCAGCTACAAATGTGTGATTTTATTAAGATCACAAGTTATCAGATAACACAGCCACCTTGACACGGTAGTTGGCTTAATGCTGTTGGCTTAATGTGGTTCGATTCTCGTGTCATTTTTCAATTTTCAGAATATATTGTCTAGATGGAATAATCCTCACTAAAAGCATAAATAATAGCTTTGGCTATTTGATTCTTAAATTAACAATCTGTATTTTAGTCATTTGATAGTTTTTTTATTGTTATCTGTCGCCTGCTGACTGATAGTCAATATGTAAAATATTCCAAGGAAAGCAATTTATTATTTTCAGGGAGAAAGAAAAATGTTACTACTCATATGGTCAATTCACTTTTTAAGTTTTGAAATTCTATCCTTTCAAGGTTTTTTGATAAAAAATTATGTATTTTCCACGCAAAGCTATGAGTAAGCCTCTTTATTTTCACTGTTTTTCTTTTATTAAATTATTGACACAAGAATTGTGTTTGCTCTTTAAAAATCACGGAAAACTCTAGGTAAACATAATAGTCTACACTAAAATAAGGCTCTTATACTTTGTATTTGCAAAAATATCTGAAATTTCCAATGACTTTTTTGTTGTTAATTTCTTTGGCAGTGCAAATCTACACTAAATTATACTGTACATGGAAGAAGTTACAGACAGCGAATGAACATCATCATTTTGACACTCCATCCAATTCATGCTGGTACCCAAATCAGGAGCTTTCAAACCTGATACACCACCAAAAGATTAAGAATTTATATTTCCTTTTTATTTTTGTCAATTTCCATTGTCATAACATTTTTAGCCATCGGCAACCTCATTTTTAAACAATTATCAAATCTGAAATTTTACTTTTGAATCAAAGACGAAGCGAAGTTAAAAGTTTTTAGACCTCCACAATCACTCGAGCTAAGTTTGTTGTTCAGAATTTATTAGGAGGAAAGGAAGAAATTTATAAATAAATAGACATAAACGCAAGCACAGTAAATGTAACGGAAATGGTGTTTATTTGAAATGGAAGAAATTGCAATTTCAATCGAGGACAAATTGGGTTTTAATGAAGCCACAGATACACATCTAATATCGGTAGTAGCACACGCAGTACACTGTTAAGACTTGGGCACTAATGACCTCTATGTTTTCGGTGTGTGTCTAAGCCTTAATAATAAATAATCTTAAAAGTCCCATAAACGTGGGCAATATTTTCGTACTTAAATCAATAGAGAATTTTTTTTTGGTAATCAATTGCGGCGACTATCACGACATAACCAGCAAAGTAGTTACTACAAAAAATATGATATATATTAACAAGGTCACTGCATTTGCTTTGTTAATATCTAGTTAATTAAATATAAATATCCTTTAAGAAATGGGCTTTGTGTGTATGCACTATGCATAAATTAAAATTTAAATGTGTTCTCCCATTCGGACATGGTCTAATATGTAATCTTGAAATAGTAGTAGTAATATAATAATAATATAGACACATTTTAGATCTTTAATACATTGAAATAACCACTCTCTTCAAATTTGGTTTTTCAAAAATAAGATTTTTTCTTTTATTTGAAACAATTCAATCCACTAGGGAAAGACAACTTGTGAATTTTTTTTGCATTTGTCTGTTCTTGGGTATTGCTGAAAACCCTGCTATCACCAAATTTCGTACAAGTTTTCATGGTTGCTCCGTATTTCAATGATACAAGATGCACTCTTTGTCAGTCGCCAAACGTTATTCATTGTGTCCAGAGATTTATTTTTTAAAGAGTTAGAACATATAAGTCGAATATAAATTCACTAGAGAGATATTAGTCCCCACGAAAGGAAAGGGTTGGGTGAACATAACTCATGAAGGCACACCAGTGCAAAATAAACACCTGACCTAACAAAAGCCACATCGAACTGCAAATCACATGATCAATAATAGAATTTGTCCCTTATTATTTTCATTAATGTGAAGCAGTTAAACCCATTTGTAACAAACTTGCTTTTAACAAAAATATCTTCAAAGCTTTTTGGAACATCTTGATCCAAATGTAAAAGAAAAAAAAACTACTTTTAAAAAATTTTTCAACTATTCATTTTAAGATTTAGTGAACATTTTGAGCTCTAGACTTTAAATGGCACAGAATATTCAAGTTCCTTTTCACAGATGTATAGAAATTAGAGAAAAGTGGAACTGCCAATGCTTTTGATAACACACAGGAAATTATTTAAAAACTACTTAATGCCTGAATCACGTTCATCATAATGTAAGGATGACAAATTGTTAAAGTTCACTCATCTTTCTTACACAAAAGCTATTACAATGCTCTTTATAATATTGATGTGAACATAATTCATACCCGGTTAGGTGGCCGCATAGTCTAAGGCAGGCATGTCAAACTTATGCACTGCATGTAACCCAATATAAGATTTGTGCGGCCTGTGGAGCTTATAACAAAACATTCAATTCGGCCCTACTCTTTTTTCTTCTTCATAAACACGACTGTATGGTGTCTGTGAGTATAAAGAGAAATAGATAGTGGTGTGTGTGTGTGTCAGCAAGCAGTGGAGTGATACATTCTTGACCTCCTTCCAAGAAACCTAACTGATAACATTAGCGAGGCAATCTCACTGCAGAGAATGAGCTGACACAAAAAAGAAAACATTCATTTTTGTTGGCAGTTTTCTACTAAGCATTAAAAAATATTGAAATCACTCTCATCTTTCTGCAGTAGCATCTGGTCATGTGATTTCTTCTAATTGTATTTGGTGAAATATAAATAAGTGGTAACATAAACGTGGTTTGAATGCATTCAAATTGAAATGAATATTCGATTTTATAAGGGGTGACTTTGTTAATAGCGCTTCAAATATTGTGTCCCTCAAAATGTCTTTTCCAAGGCCTTTTAAGACTCAAAATCAAAGCAGAAGGTCATGTGTTTTAGAAAAAATGGGAGTTGACACATTTTGTTCACCAAATAAATAATATATTTTGTCTTGCATGTAAACAATCAGTGTTTGTAAAGAGTACAATATTAATCATTATTATAGTACTCACAAGGAGAATTGTGATTAATTTGTTGGAAAAATGAGAGAAGATAAATTGAATGAATCTAAATTAGGTCTTAAAAAACAAACAAAAATTCAATGTGTTAATAAAATAAATGAGACAACAGCAGTGAAAGCCAGTTTTACCTTGTCACATTTGATTGTATCAAATTCAAAACTTTTTAAAGATGAATAATTTATAAAAGAATGCTTGATTGAAACTGCAAAATTAAGTGTCCTGATAAGTTATAAATATTTTCAAAGTATTAAGTCTCATGTGAAACACAGTAGCTGATCACATTGTTAACGTTGCAAATGATTTGAAGAGTCAATTATTTAACATTTTTAAACAGTTTGCAGCTGTTTTCTCCATAGCTATGGATGAAAGCACAGATTTCAATAATGTCGTGTAACTTTCTGTATGGTTGCAACTCAATTATTTTTTTACTGAATAACTTTTAGAATTCCCATTCATGGAACCACTACTGGTGAAGACATTTTTTGTGAAGTAGAAAGACCGTTGCAAAAACTGCCACTGGATAAACTTTTATGTTTCATGATCGATGGTGCATCAGCAATGTTAGGTTGTAAAAGTGGTGTTGTAGAAAAACTGAACGCCACAGTTGGTCGTAAGATTCCTTCTTTTCACTGTATTATTAATCAGGAAATGTTGTGTTGCAAAGTTCTAAAATATTTGATAGGATTAACCAATTTTATTTGAGCCTGTGATTTTAATCAACAATAATTTTCTTCTCTACTTTCCAACTTGAACTTTGATAGATTTGCTGGACTACACAGAAATTCATTGGCTATCTTGTCACAAGGTGTTGAATAGTTTCTTTGATTTGAGAAATGAAATTATTTTGTTTTTTAGAAATGTAGGCACAAAATGTTTCTGACATAAAAAATACAAAATGGATTCTAGATCTGGCATTTATGGTTGTTATAACAACACTTAAATGAATTAAACTTTAATCTTCAAGGAAAAAATTAACTTATAACATCCTTGTAAGATGTGAAAGCATTTCAAACAATTGGCTGTGGTAATGTCAACTTAAAAGCGGTAATCTAGTGTATTTAAAAAAATTTGGACCTATATTCAATCAAAACGAATCATGACTATTTATTAGTGACTACTCACAAAAAATTGAAGACTTGATTTGTGAATTCAAGAAAATATTCCAGGATTTTAAAAACTAAAAGCTTAAATTTGCGATATTTACGTGACTATTTACCTTTGATGTGTTAAAGGCAGATTATGATTTTCAAATGGAATTAATTAAAATACTCAAACTCTAGGGATTGATTTCCAAAAATTGTTGAACTTGCACTGCAAATATGTGCAATGTTTGGCAGCACATACGTGTGTGAACAGCTGTTTTCATTTATGAAAAGGAACAAAACACCCGGGCGATCTCGGCATACAGATACTCATTTGTCATCAATTATGAAAGTGACTTAAGCACAGAATTTTAAATCCAACACTAACACCTTTGCTGCAAATAAAATGTTTCAAGTTTATGGGAAAAAATATCGTTGAGTCCTAATATTTTATATAATCAAAATTAATAATAGTTTTTCATAAAAATAAATTACTAAAATGAGTTTTGTTTACTTATGATTGTGACATTTTAATTTTTTTTTAATGCGGCCCTCTTGGTATTTTTAGTTTTCAATGTGGTCTTTATGATCAAACGAGTTTGACACGCCTGGTCTAAGGCGTCAATATCACAATAGACTCGACTGCCAATAACGGGGAGATCGGCTGGTTTTCCCTAAATGGCTATTCAATTTACATGCAAATGTAGCTACATTTCCTTTAAATTCAAACTTATTCATCCTTAACCCATTAGCGTAATTAGTACATAGGCATCTGTAGTAAGACTCGGTGCTAAAAAAATATTTAGTCAAGTGCACCACATGGACCTAGAAAATACAAACATGATTTTACGGTCAACATTGATAACATTTTACTATATTATTAATATTTATCAAAAGTAACAGCTGTAGATCACATGACTTGATGTATGGATACCTGACATTAGATCTATTAACTTTTGTAACTGTCGATAAGGTTCTTCCTTGAAATTGAACCATTCCAACCAGTCATGTTGCGAGTAACATCAACAGTTATTTAGCACCTCAGCATTCATGGTGCAAACACCAAAGTGTCATGCCTCGTAATTTTCTTTATTTTGTTGTTCGATTGTAAATAAAAGTCTATTATAATCCTTAAATGATTGAATTACCTTGTTGTAAACAAGTTTTCATATGGTCCAAATTAATTTTTTGGTGTTGGTTGCTCTTACATTACCTTTATATCAAGTAAATATTAAGTTTATCTTGATTCAGGTATAAGTTTGTTAAAGGCTCTTGCTAGTTTCACTGTTTAAAATGGGTAAGTCAATTAAACATTTATAGTAAAAATAATTCTTGAAAAAAATGCAGATCCACAGTTGACACGTAAAACAACACAACTTGCAAAGATAGTTCAATTATTTTCTGAAATTGGTCACTCCAGATCGAAAAAAAATAGGACTTACCGGAATTTGAAATAAAAATTGTTCTACCAACTTCTGAAAAAATGTATATGTATAACTATTGCCTGGGCTTAATTCCTAATCCTGTTTTTTCCTGGCGACAGCTAGTATGCTCTACATGGCCTCCACTTACTTAGTCCCTATTACATTCAATATCCATATTTCTGCTGCATATGTAACGATGGGTACAAAGTACGCCTTATATATCACGTCTCTTCTCTATCAAAACATAATAAAATACAAGTGCAGATATCAGTGCGTTAATATATCACCCCTGCATGGCTGTTTTTTTAGCTCTGCTAATGGATCCCGACATATTCAAGCAGCGACATGTCCTTGAAGATGTTCTAACTACATTTACAGACTTGTTTCGGCTCGTTACACTTTCATTCACAATGTGTATTAGTTGCATTGGCATTTATTGTTTGTCTTGACTTAGCATAACACATGCAACACCTCTAGAGGACTATCATCAGTACCCAGACTCACACTGGTCCATAATTCCCTCCTGTCCTTGGTCAAGCCTAATACATAATGGCAGTTGACATCATTTTGATTGGTGTACTCTCTGTTAACCCTGGAACCTTGTTTCCACATGGTGCAGCCTATGTGATAAGCTTTCATCATAAACAATGTGTAAATAAAAACTAAGTCACACATTACTTCATGTTATAGTTTTAATTTTTTAGGTATTCACTCTGTAAATGTATCAACAGTTTTTTGGGGTGACATATAAGGAGCTGATGAATAATATCTGTAATTTGTGTTTTAATTGTGTCTGCAGGCACTTTTGTTTATATCCAAAGTAGATATGTTAAAGGGTTTGATTTTTTTTATATATAACATTTCATCATCCTAATTTTGCTAAATTTGTTAAGAGTGAGCTTCAAAATTGATCAGTTTCCACAAGTCATGTTAAAGAGTGGTGTGGTCATGACAAATAATTATTTCTTGTAAAAGTAAAAAAAAATATCTAAACAAATTAAAACACTGTATTTGATCCCATTTAAAGTTTCAGTGCTGATATTGTATGCACTGTGTGCGCGCTTCATAATATTTATAAGCATCGCATTACATCAGTTTTGACAAATATTCTAATTGCAGACTTTTAAAATGCCTTTACAAAATGTCCACCCGCTGTCACATTACTTCGCCTGCGCAGCATCCAGAATGCTGTAGATATGGTAGTATGGTAGTAGTGTAGCATAGTGTAGTTCTGTCACCTTAACATTTTGGATCTGAAAGATTATATGCTGCTTTAATATCTAGTAGCAGAGACTTATATATTTATTTTATTAATTTCAAATCATTTCTTTAATTTTTTTAAAATAAAATGATTGTAATTTTCTTGTTGATCACTTTGCATTAAAGAAATATAAAATATAACTGTCTTGATTTTGATTAAATTGGAATAATAAATTTAATCATTCCATCATTGCCAACCTTTGACAAGCTTTTTTTTTTCCCCCTGTTACTTCTGGGCCTGGATTCACTAACTGGAGCAAATAGTTGCGCCAGCGCAAGTTTGAAAGATTTGCCCAAATCCCTATTCACTAAAAGAAGCAGGCGCAATTTGAGAGCGAAGTTGCGCCTTTTATTCGCCACCACTTGAGTAAGCGCAACTATTAAGTCGTAATAATTGTCACTTCATTAAATTTAAATGGCGGCATATTATCGTTATGGCTTAAAATACAATAATTAAATGTACTCCAATTAATAATAAATTAATTAAAATAACACACGTCTATCAAGCCCAAAATTTGTTTCAAATTAGATTGTGGTAACAAAGCAATTAATTTTATTGTTGAAATTTTACATTCCAAACAACGCAATGACATTTCTTGCATTATTGTAAAACAAAACCACGAACTGTATAATCTTTGTGTATACCCAAAGAGGTTTGTATTCTTCCAAGTCCAAAGACATCTTGTCACTAATTATGGTGGTTAGTATAGCTTTAAAATAAGTTTTAAAGTTTATATAAATGTTTTATTAATGAAACTTAAGCTTTAAACTAATAATATAAATAAATACTAAATAATGTACTAATATTGTTTTTGTAAAGCACCTAGGAAGAGGCCTTCTAATTGTGTTGCTAGTTTATAATCATAATGTTTGGAAATCTTTGTATTTGCTGTTATTTTCATCAGAGATTTAAAATAAAGAAGCCTTGACTTTGAAAGTAAATTCTCCACAAGGATTGGTCGAAAAGAGGGCATTTGATGACGTTTATGGTGACGTGAACATAATCTTGCCACACCAATTTGCACCTTGTTTAGTGAATATAGAAATGGAGCAAATAAAAAGGCGCATCTCTTGTGCTATCTTGGTGCAAGTTGCGCCGGACCAGAATTGCACTCTTTAGTGAATCCAGGCCCTGGTGTTTTACCCTTTTTAAGATCAAAACGGCCCAGTTGTGGGCATGATTGTTTCAGGATTATCTAGTCATCTGAGACTCAATTCTTAGTGTAGTCTAAGAGCCCTTATTCACAAGAGGGAAAGCGTTCCATTGCCGGAATAAACACAATTATAAAAAATAATAATAAAAAATATTTGTTTTGAAACCCTTTCTAACTAGAAGACAGTAATTGACTTTGTTCAAATCCTAGCTAAGGTTTTTAAGCTCTCCAAGCGAATGCATTTCTTGCAATCCTTTCCTAGTTAATGTGACCCAATGACTGCATCAGGGGTATGAGAGCTAAGGTGTCAGTCTGGTCTTCAGATGATGAGGAGAGGTCAAAGTTAAAATGCTGGCTAGATAAGTTTTACAACTCTTTACAAACAAGTGCAGGTACAATTCCTCTAAATTCTACCTTCCTCATCGCTACCCCACTACTGTAAACATGCGAATAGCCCAAACAAGTGTTGAAGATGAGGCTCAAAGTATAACTTGTTAAAAAAATATTTCCAGGTACTGAACTGGACTTTTATAAATTCCAAATTAGGATGATTAAATCTCACTTTCCATGAACTAAAAATTTTTTTTTTGCTATGGTCCAACACCTTGGTTGTTAACTTTCTCTAAGGAAGAGATTGGGAGGGTAGCTTAGAGGAAATGTACCCACATTAACCTGGAGTGGATGGGGAAATCACCCCTATGGATTTTAACTTTGTCTAAATGGCTTTCAAGGATCTTCCCTCCCACACCTCCTATTATACATCATGTACTCCTACTTTAGGAGAAGCATATGTAACCTTTTAAACAGGTTTCTTTTTCAAGATATTTAAAAAGATAAATTTTTTCAGGCTGAATTTTGATTAGATTGAGCCTTCCTGAGGGCTGTGAGGTTGTCAATAAACCTCTCGACTTAAATCAAAAGAAAACATTCAGTATTTGACAGTCACAAAGTAAAGAGGTGCGATAGTTACTCCTATCAAGTACTCAACATTCAAAGTGATTTATTAAATAAAATTATATCAATAAAATATGATACCATGTCCAATGGTCTTAGGCATCACACTCGCAATGAACTAGACTGCCGATGACAGATGATAATGAAGGTAACTTTTCCCTAAATGCCATTGGCTGGCCAATTTAGTATAATTCCTCCATCTTCCTCTTGGTTCTCTGTTGCAGTCTTTATCCTACAGATTTCATCTCCATGATTCTCTTTTCCATCCTCATATATGACCATACCATCTCAGTCTTGCTTTCTCTATTATCTGATGTATTCCCACACTTTCCCAAATAACTTCATTCGTAGTCCCTTTTCTCTTCATGACAGCTGACATGCTCCTCACAAGCTTCATTCCCATGGCCTTCACTTTCCTAGTTTCTCTTATATTCAATATCTATGTCTATACTGCATATGTGACAATGGGTACAAAGTACAACCAGTCCTGTATAACACTTCAAAGAACTTCCTTTCCATAGCAGGTCTCTTACACACCTACAGAACCCCTCCCCCTGCTGCCCTCTTAATTAAATCCTCTCAATATACTTCGGTAGCGCATCGTCTTAAGCATACCGTGTGTTAGACAGCCGATGACGGGGAAATTCAACCTTCCTTATCCATAGCTCATTAGTGTAATTAGTACATATGCATATAACTTTAACAGGTAGTAAGGAGGAGTGCTAAAAAATACTCTCCAATCCCAACCCTTCATCTCAATCACACATCCAAGATATTTTACACTCTGTACCTTTCTCAGCTCTACTTAATCCAACTTTATAGATTTACTAGGCCTTGTCCTCCCTCTTCCTTGTAATTACCATAACTTCACACTTCACCATGCAAAATTTCTCTTCACACTCTTTCACGTCTTTAATCCATTCTTGTACTTTCGCTTCCTTCTTCCCACATACCATCAAGACATAAGCAAACATCATTGTGTTCATTCTTTCCTCCTAGAGTTTACTTGCCACGTTATTCATGACCATTTCCATTACTATTACAAACAGTGGTGTGAAAAAAAAAGCAGAGGGGATAAAAGTGTATGCCACAAGTGGGGTGCTCAGTAGAAGAAAAAGACAAGTTTGAGGAAGACCTAGAAAGGATAGGGAAACAAGTGTCAGATAGTAATGGGCGATCTGAATGCAAAATAGGAAAAAAGAGAGCAGAGTTTGAGGTGTTAGGGAAGTTAAAGTGGGGAGAGAGAAACGAGGAGGGCAGAAGGCTGATGGAGTTATGTGCAAGAAATAAAAATGAAAGCGGCAAACAGCTGGTATAAGAAGGAAAGAGAAAGTTGTAAGATCACTAGGTACAGTGAGGATGAAGAGCTAAAGTCGGTGATAGACTACTTTATCGTGGATCAAGAAATGAAAAGGCAGACTGTAAACATCAAGGTGATACCAAGTGTGACCTTAGATAGTGACCATAGGTTATTCATCGCAGACATAAAGATATGGGAATTTAGGAGAAAGGTAGTAAGACAAGAAAGAAGAATAAGGGTGTGAAGGAAAAGAAGAAAAAGAGCTGTACCTAAGAAAAGGCAAGGATTAGCTGCAAAGGAGGTATGTGGGAGGACAAGTAATAAGAGGAAGTGGAAGGAGACGAACAAAGCATTCAGAAGGAGTTTTAAAAATAGAAATTAGGAAACTGAGGAAGAATGTAGGAAGAAAAAAGAGTGAGTTGTACGGGAAGCCAGGAAGGATTGGACGCAAAAATGGAGATATATGCTGGAACGAATGTAGAAGGAAGTAAGAAACAGGAGGAGAGAAAGACAAGAAGCTAGAATAATAGATGAAGAAGGAAGAACATTGAAGACAGGAGAGGAAGAAAAGTAACTATGGATGAGATATTTTGAGAAAATGTTCAACCTTGAAGAGGAAAGGGATGAGAGTGAAACTGAGCAGAAATAAATAAAAGAAGAGGATGAAAGAGGTCCTACATGGAAACAGGTGGAGGACACATTCATGAGGATGAAAAAGGAAAAACATCAGGTGTAGACGAACTGACTGTGGAAATAATAAGAGCAGCAGGGGAAGTAGGTATACAATGATTATACAGGATGCTAGAGAGTGGTTTGGAAGGAGAACAAGGCCCTGGAAGACTGGAAAATGGGAGTTTAAGAAAGACAGGAAGACTGGAGGTGTACAAATTATAGAGGGATAGCGCTGATGTGCCACTGTACAAAAATATATGAGAAGATACTGGAAAAGAGAATAGAAATAAAATGAAAGGAAGGTGGAGAGGAAAAGAACGGATTTAGGGAATAGAAGTCTACAATAGACTTAATTTTTGCTACGCGACAGATTGAAAGAAGGTATGAATATGGGAAAGAATTGGTAATGCTATTTATGTTTGTGGAGAAGGCATATGATAGCGTGGATATAAATAAAGTTTGGAAGTGAATAGAGCCAAGTGAAAGAATAGTTGTAATGAGAGTGAAAATAATGTATGAGGACAACAAGTGTTGTGTTAAGATGGAGAGGGAAAGGACGAAGTGGTTCCAAATTTTAAAAAATGGAGTGAAGCAGGGGAATTCTCTTTTACCGTTACTATTTTTAATGGTAATGGAAATGGTCATGAACAAAGTGGCAGGGAAACTCTGAGAGGGAAAATGAAAGCCATGATGTTTGCTGATTACTGGATGGTATGGGGAGAAGGAAGAAGCACAGGTACAACTACAAGAATGTAATGAGGAAGTCATGGAGTGTGGAATGAAATTCAGCATGGCAAAGTGTGAAGTGATAGTAATGACAAGGAAGAGGGTAAGGCCTAATAAAGCTATAAGGTTGGATGGAGTAGAGCTGAGATAAGTACACAGCGTAAAATATCTTGGAAGCTTGATTGAGGAGAAAGTTGGAAGTAGAAAGGATTTAATGTAAAGAAGACAGCAGGAAGAGTTGTTCTTTAGGTGTGTAAGAGGCAAGCTATGGAGAAGAGAAGTCCCCGTGAAGTGTAAGGAAGTGAGGTACAGGATGTACTTTGTACTCATTGTCCCAAATGTAGCAGAAACAAGGACAATTAATGTGAGAGAGACTAGGAAATTGGAGGCCATGGGAATTAAGTTGTGAGGAGCATGTTAGTTGTCACGAGCAGAAACAAGATTTGGAATGAAGTTTTCCAGGAAAGAGTGGGAGTACATGAAATAGTAGAGGAAGCAAGATTGAGATGGTATGGGCATGTAATGAGGATGGAAAATGGAGGATGCCGAAGAAAATGTTAGAAATGTATGTAGGTAAAAGACTGCAAGGGAAGCCAAGAAAGCGATGGGAGGAGCAGATAACAAAAAGTGTTTAAGTGAGAGGAGATGAACAGAAGAAATTAAAGGAGGAAAAATGGTGAAGGTGGAGGAATCTTACTAAATTGACCTGGCCACAGGCTGGAAATGATGATGATGATTAGTGATGAGAGAACACTCCCTGCTTCACTCCATTTTTTATTTGAAACCACTTCATAGCACAACTCATGTTATCCTCATTACATGTTACTCAATCGCATTGCAACTCCTCTTTACACTTCAGTCTCCTCCGTTGCTGCATAGTCTTTATTTCTATCCACACTATCAAATGCCTTCTAACACATCCATAAATACCATTACCAAGTACTTCCCATATTCATACCTTCTTTCTATCAACTATCGTATGGTGAAGATCAAGTCTACTGTAGACCTCTGGTCCTCTCTCCACCTTCCTTTTCGTTTATTTCTTGTTCTCTTTTCCAGTATCTTCCCATATATTTTTGTACAGTGGCACATAAGCGTTACTCCCCTATAATTTGTATACCTCTTCCTGTCTCTCTATAAAATTTATTCTTTAGCTCCATTCTTCCAGTCCACTGTTCTCCTTCCGTATCACTCTCAGCACCCTGTATAACCATTGTATTCCACTTATTTTGCAGCTCATTATTTTTACAGTCAGTTCCTCTACACCTGGTGCTTTTCCTTGTTTCATACTCTTCTGTTTCACTCTCATTTCTTTCCTCTTTTAGGTTAAACATTTTCTCAAAATATCTCATTAATAATTGTTTTTCATCTTCATCCATTATTCTAACTTCTTGTCTTTTCTCTCTCCTCCTGATTCTTACCTGGCTATATAACATAACACCTTCTTCCTTCAACATCCCTTCCCAGTATTTCTGTCAGTTTTTGCATTCAATCTTTCCTGGCTTCCCGTACCACTTGCTTTGCTCTTTCTTCTGCTCCCTACATTCTTCCTTTGTTTACTCATTTCTATTCTTAAAATTTCTTCTGAATGCTTTATTCTTCTCCTCCACTGCTTCCTTCATCTTTCCATTCCAGCATGGTGGCACTTTAAACATAAAGAGTAATATTTTTTTTATCTTGAAATGGAAAACTCTAAAACCCATAAACACTCACTAGGAAAATATTCTGTGCATTGGAAAACACTTCCCTTTTATACAGTAATAAGTTAAATAAACACATTATTATTTTCACACACATTAACAATTTTATTTGTCATATATTTTTGTAAAATAAAAAAATTATTAAAATAAAGTAAGAGAATTATTTCACTCATCGTCTAGGTTAGTAAAATACAGCCATTTATAAAGAATATAATAATTACATAATAAATAATACTTTAACTTTAAGTATCACTTGACTTTATAGATAACACATTACCTCTGCAGTGGCAGCATTGTAAAGTGTGTTCTGTGCACACAACAAATTGTGTTTGTTCTGTGCCTGGCTTAAGGTTCATTGACACAAGAAGCCAAATGACCGCAAATAATTCAAGAGAGGATGTTGTTTATATCCAAGGACAAACAATATATGACTTAAAGACACTGAAAATAGTTGACACATTACAAAGATGTGCTTACAATACATATCATTAATAAAGCTTGCATTAAACATATACAAAACAATAAAAAAACAATCATATCATTCTGATAACTACAGAAAGAAAAAAATGTTGGTATAACTCAATTTTGTTTTTTGTTAGCAATCACCGAAATAATGATAGAATCAGTGAAAAGTTTAGAAGAGTATTATCAAAGAAATTTCTTTTTCTTAAGTCTCAAAATAATAGTTATTGAGCTAAAAATGTATCAATTTATTGATAAAAATTTGAAAAAAAGTTTTTATATCTTTAAGAGTAAATTTCTTCTTTGATTTTAAAACTTAAATTTTTATTTTTTTTGCATTTTTTAAAAATGTTAGTAGAACTTTTTTAATTCAAAGCAATGTCATCAAACTTAAAAAAAATTAGAGTTTTAGAAAACTTTCAAGCAGATTTCAAATAAATATGACAACTCGACCCAAACTATTTAATACTTGCACAGCCATAACATGAACAGATTATCAAATTCTCTACAAAATTTGGTTTTGTGCGTTTAAGGGTTTAATAACTAATGTAAGGTTTGGATTATTGTAATTTTAATAGTCTTCATTTATGAAAACTTTTTTTACTTCTTACAAATAAAAAAACTTTTCATAACTCAAAGAGACTTGGCCCAGTTCTACAATGTCACATTAAAGTCCTCGTAACTTAACTATCCGTAAAGTCTAACCATTGGTTAAAGGTGGTTTTGCATTTTAACCTACTATTTTACTCTATCTCGTGTCCAAGTGTCATTTTTCAACTAATTTAAATTAAATTTGTATTGGTAAATTTCAAATTCATGAATTTTGTGACAATATGACTATGATAAAAGCCAAATCAAATACATATGTTACTTCTTTACTAAACTAGTCTTTGGTGTAGAGAAATATTTTTTCCTCAATTTGTAACTTTGATTTGTTATAGGAATATTAAGAAGAAAATGATAATATTTCAGATAGAACTGGTTTTTTTCAGCAATTCTAGAAATTTTTAAAAAAATTTTCATATGCTAAAAGAAAAAATGTGTGTAGTTTGTATATCCGTTAATTCTGATTAAAATCGAAATAAATGACCATTATTTGACTAATAAAAGACCAAGTATTCAATTTCATGAAAATATTCAACTTCATTTTATTTTGTGTGGATATATATAAAATACATTCAAAACGGCTATAATGACCTTTCCATTCATTTCCAAGCCATTAGGCACTAATTCATACTATTATGACCTTCAAACATATTTTTATATTAATTTTAATGTGTTAGGTAAAAGTTCCTATAACAGGTCTCTTGATATTTCGATGTCCCTGCACACAAGTTATTTTAAAATAATAGATTGTACCACTTGGCCTCCAAGCGGCACAATTCCTAAATATTCCAATAGCGCTTTAACACATTGTCATAGCTAAGGTATCAGCTAGTTATAACTCACAACCCTCTAGAGAAGGAATCAATGTACCACCGGGGAAATAAAAATATTTAATATGTTATACAAATGCAACACAAAGCAGTAAGAAACGTAATACAAGAAAGGTAACTTAAGATATTAAAGGATATATATTTCAAGTAAAGCTTAGATCGTATCGACTATAGCCATTTGGGAGAGTAAACATCGTATTATTTCCTCAAGACCCAAGCAAGGTTCCTATAAAGGATTAGACTCAACACTAAAGCTCGATTCACCATTCGCCAATAATATAAAACAGAATCTGCTTGAGTAGTGTATCAATTCACACCGTATGCTGACCCATGATGCATTGCAACGTGAACTTAAAGCAAATGACTCTAAACATATTTTATTTTCTAGTAGATAGACATATATTTTAGATAATTTCCTCAATGGATGTTTTCAAATTATACCGCTGTGTCGTGGCACAATCCAATACATTGATAAACACACTTTACATTAACAGGTTATTTCAAATCTCCTCACAATGGCCACCAAAGCTGTCTGCTCGCTGTTAGCTCTTCAGCGCATGCGGCATCATACGCGCATGCACACTGATTTGAGATGGTCGATTTTGAGATTTGATTGGTTCTCCATTGCTAAAGATCTCAAGCAGAGCGGAAAAAGTAGAGATAAGTTGAATTTCGGTAGAACAGCTCGCACCGATAAGGTGGAAATCTTGTGATTGGATTAGAGCTAATCACATGACCACGTTTCTGTTCTGCGCTTGTTTTTTGGCGAACGTGTGAATCCACACTAATTTACATGTTCCCAGTCTTAAGTGCCCAGAACTTATCACTCTGGGATATAACAATATTGCACACTTTCAGGATATCACAGTGTGTATGTATTATATATATATATATATATATTATATATAAAGAAAGTTAACTAATGTATTGTAATATACAAAACAGAAAAAAATCTTTTAACAATTTCACATATTTTCTTTATATGTATGAAATAAAGTGCATTGAGCAAAAACAATTTTTAATAGATAAAATGAAATATTAGTAGGAAAATAATAGAGCACAAATAAAAGTAAAAATACTAACAAATATTTACACACAGTTCAATATTTCGATGCTATTATATTGTAGCATCTTTCTCAGGAAGTCTTACTATACTACTACTACTAAAGTCTGTTCAGCATAGGAATTGTTTTCTAAAAGGCCTTTTTTCCCTACCAGAAATCTATTATATAGTAGGATATTGGTAGGAAAAAAGAGCTTTCAGAGAGTAATTCCTACCGTGATTGGAGTATACTACTACTTCCTGAGGAAGATAGTATAATGGCATTGAAATATTGAAGTGTGTATAAATATGTGTTAAGTGTTTTTTACTTTTGTGTTCTATTATTTTCCCACTACTCTATCATCTTATATATTTTCTTTGAATTAAACATTGAAAAGACACACTTACCAGAAAATTGTAGGGTTCAAAGTTCACTTAAAACACATAATTATGAAATTTCCGGGCTACATCAGTCCCCCTTCTTCAGCAGAAGAGAGTAAAACACAAACTAGACTATGGCAGTTTGGCTATTAAGTTGGCCATGGCCACTTAGATCCTGTTGTTGCCTGTTACTTGATCAAAAAAAATGTTAGAATTGGATTATGCAGTTGCCTGTTCAAACTTGTGTTTTGACTTTTGGTAAATGGATAGAATATTGTATTTATATTATATTTAATTATAGAATCACTAAATTATCAGTTATTATTTATTATTATTATTGTTTATATAAAAATGACTGATTGGTGTAAGTAGGCCTGCTTGGAAGAAAACGAAGAGATGGTTATCTAAAATTGAAACCAGGGGGGTGCCTGAACTTGGTAATATATTGGTGATCAAGTTCCCACCCACGAAGCTGAAAAGTATTGCAACTTTTGGGGAGGGCTCGTATAACTCTAATACTATAGCATGAGTTAAAATCTAACTTACATGTTTGGGCATGAAGTGTCACTGGTTTGTCAGGGTTGTTGTGGTTGGTATCAAAATGGTGACCATTCATTCGTTGTCCGAGTGTTCCTGTAGTGAGGCCAATGTATTCAGAAATGAAGTAGTTGCATTGTAACTGGTATCAGTGCTGGATTTACAGGAGGGTTCACAGAGCTATAGCACAGGGTGGAAAATTTTGTAACTAAAAAAAAACTCCTGATATTTAAAAAGTTGACATTATACAATTCTTTGATATTCTAAAAACAAAACTTTCTATAAACATGCAATCTATCTCCCAACATAACATGTATGTGTAAAACCCATGGTATAAACTATTGGGTGTCTGTGTCCCGTCATGTCAAGGGGATAGATAGGCTACATGCAGGGTTACATATACAGTAGGTCCCTTATTACTATCATTCATATATGACTTCTCTGTATGGTGTTTAATCTATAGTTTACACAGGATGGGGGGTCTGAGGGGTGGGAGGTGACCGAGGATGGGGGTGTCTAAAGGGGTTTCCGGGTGGAGGAGCAAGATCTGTGTAGCCCTAGGCTGCAAAAATATAAATCTGCCACTGACTGGTATATAAGATTTTCTGTGGGGCAGTCAAGAGACAGGCAGCAACAGTATCCAAGTGACCATGATCAACCTCTAGCCATGTGGCCACAGTCGAGTTTGTGTTTTACTCTCTTCCGCTGAAAAAAACCCTGATTTACCCCAAAAATTACATAAATATGTGTTTTTAACTGTGAAATTTGAGACCTATGATTTTCTGGTAAGTGTGTAGGCCTTGCCCTTATATCCTCTTTTCAATATTTAATTAAATACAGACATTTGGTGCAATTTTTCCTTTGTTTACATATTTTCTTTGGTTACTAACCAACTTGAAAAAAATTTATGAGCAATGAGCATCAAACAAAATAATAATATCACAAAATAAAGTGTTAAAAATATAAAGCTAAAAAATAAAAATCAGTTTTCTTTCATATTGAAAACAACTCTTAAATATTGTCTAGGTTTAAAAAAAAGCTATCAAATGCTCTTAAAAAATAATGACAATGTCGACAGGGAGAGTATAACACAACACAAAACCAGAAGAAAATAATTTATATAAGGTACTTCAATTTTAAAATTATAACTTGGTTTGTAGACCTGACTTCCCGAACCGGTAGCCCGTGTTTAACAGAATCCACCAACCACAATCATAAGTTTGGTATTCATAAGGGCGTGCCAAGTTCAATTTTTCAATTCAAATAGAATAAATTAAATAATTACATTCTCAAAGCCGAATCAAAGTTCAAATATTTTTGGTTTGTTGTGTAATGCTATGAATATAAATGTATATTGTATTCATTTATACAACTTCATGCACTAAAATACCTTAAAAGTTTTTTTATTGCACTTCTGTTTGTAATATTTCATTCTAATTTATAATGTACACTTATTTGACCCTGACCTATCTTATAAGCTGTGCTATGGTGGAACCAAGCAAGGTAAGTTGTTACTTCACAGAGACAGTAGATGAAAGATACATTACAGCTCAGAACGGCAATACCTGACAATAAATTAGAGTATTTTAGCTATCAGTATTTTTATTGGCAAAGCTTTGTATTCGTCGAAGCATTTTTTTTATTTTTTTTCAAAGCAAAGTCAGAGCTGAAATTTGAATCAAAGCCAAGTCACAGCTTCGAACACCCCTAGTTTTTATTTCCATGTAATATGAGGGGATTTTCAATTATTTATGTTAAACCTGTACGAATATAAAGAAATTAAAACAAACTTAAATAAAGTTATAACCGGTGTTTAAAAAAAATATTTTTTGGGATAGTTTGATTTCTCTAAGGAAAACCTCTTTTCACTTTTTGAGGTATTTTGTTATATTTGGAAGAAGGCACCTTCTTCCCAATAAATAGATTGTCATTGGATGCTTTTTGAAACTGTAAACACTAAGTTAAAGTCCTGCTAAGACTATTAATTTCCAACCCAGTGAATAATTCAAACTCCTACTGTGGTTTGGTCTTTTTTACACTTTTTAAAATAAAATGCCAGTTTTCATGAAAAATAATTCATCTCGTTAAGAATTCCAACCAATCTACAAACTAGGATACCAAATAAACTTTTAATTTTGAGGAAGCATGTAAAATTCAAACCCACAAAAAAAGTTTTTACACGCTGCTTACTCTAACGAACTGTATCTTCGACCCAGGAGAAGTACTAATTGATATATTAAATGACATTTACAATTTTCTAGCTTGTATTTGTTTTGAAAAGGCTCCCCATCATAGAATGGTGTACAAGAAGGGGACTACTCCCTGGGTCGGAGCAGCTGTGTCTCTATCTTCAGGGATGACTCTGAGCGTCTCAACGAGACTGTGACTATGCTGAAGATTTGCACGATCTGCTTCACAGAGTTGGGTTCGGTCTCTGTTGATGGCCAATTCAGTACCAGGCTGGATATCTTGCCTTGTGCCTGGAACGTCGGCTTGGCTTCAATTTTCTGGTGAAAACAAAGACAAGTGATTCTTTGTTTTGTGCGAACAATGTTGTGTTAAACTTAGATTAACACTTTCTTGAGAAACAAAAGATTTTATACAACCACTAAACAAAGACAAACTCTCTGGTGGAAAGTAAAATCATTAAATTGTGTAGAATATAGGATAGATTTTTGCTGTAAAAAAATACAAGCAAATGATTTCTTGTTCTTAAAAATGGTCATATATTAATTACGGCTAAAATTATTCTTTATATTTAGTTTAAGCCTTTGATAAATCCATTATGATAAACAGGTCAAACACTCCTTTATTAATTTGTATACAAAATTATAATATTTGGCTAAGGGATATACATTTCCTATATTGAGTGAACTTTTATCATTGGAATCTTATCCTTAATT
Source organism: Timema podura (assembly GCA_033556935.1). Lineage (NCBI taxonomy): Eukaryota > Metazoa > Arthropoda > Insecta > Phasmatodea > Timematidae > Timema > Timema podura. Next base: position 46,644,768 of record JAVRXN010000005.1, on the reverse strand, counting down.
TGCATTTAAGTCAAAAAAAGTATTATAATTCGAATCTAAAAAGCTCAAGTATTCATTTTCGTGAGAAAGATTTTATTTTGTTTTATTCCGCACATTTGAACATTTGATAGCCATTTTAAGGTTCTATTAAAAAGTTCGTAAAAAACAGGGCCCGCGAAATTATGATGTCTACTTATTGATAAGATAGTGAAAATAAAATCCAAATAAATAATGGAAATTAGAGATGAGAATTTTTCAGGCTTTTAAATCTTGGGATAAGGTGAGGTTTATTATTGAAGTATTAACATATCTGGTCAATAGCAGACCAAACGTTAGTGACACATTCGGCCACCGAGTGCTGTAGTCGATACACAAGTGTAAGAAGAGAACTGTAGTTGCTGTTAATGCTTCATCATCAGTGAAACTCATTTTATAATGTTTCCGACATTAATGTCCTTGGGAGATTATTTTTTAGCACTGTATCTTACTACCTGTCCAGGCTATACACATATCTACTAATTATGCTAATGAGTTAAGAATGATAATTGAATTTAGAGGAAGTGTACTCACATTTGCGTGGATGGAGGGTGGGAAAACATTTTGGAAAAAACCTAACTTAGTAAACCCGACCGGCATTTGAACCCTAATCTCCCCATCATCGGCATTCCAGTTTATTGGGAGAGTGATACCTTAGACCAGTGATTCCTAATCAGGTTTCAGCGAGCCCGTGTCCAGGGTTTTATGAGAATTTTCAAAAGCTTACGAAAAAATAGTACAACTTGCCACCTTTTTTTGTAAATTAATAAGCAGATTAAAATATTAAGGTTTCAACGTGACACATAAGCACAAAGAAGCATTTTGAAAGTTTAGCTTGGTTAGGTATTTGCTTGATAGTTATTATTTTAGAAACGAGAGAGATTTAGGGTGCATTTTCTTAAATACGGCTGACGTGTGCGGCCCAGACTACTATGTTTGTTTTCTTACTCGCTGCAATCATCTGTGATCATTTCTGTTTGATAGTAGCAGCTCCATATTTTCTTCATAGAAAACATTAAAAGTTATTTTTCCAACTATCTTGAAGACAAATTGTCTCTCCTGAAACTAGCACACCTCGCAGATATTTATGAACACCTAAATAAGTTGAACACCAACAGGCAAGGTCCAAAGAAAAATATTTTGACGTGTGCAGACAAACTTGTAGCATTAAAAAAAAAAATTGGGGTTTGGAAAAAAACATCTTTCTAAGGGTAATTTTGAAATGTTACCCCTATTTTCTCATCTTTAGAGCATTACAAATGACAACCACCGTGAAGCCATTATGCCCATGATTTATAGCCATATGGTATCTCTGGCTGAAAATCTGGACAAGTACTTCCCTTCTTTGTGATTGGGTCAGGAACCCTTTCACAGATTATCCAAGCAGTTCAGAAATTCTACTCAGCCAGCAGAAAGAACAACAATTGACTTAATTGAAGTATGATAACACACTAAAAATTAAATTTAATGAAATGTCATTAGATATGTTTTGAATATCAGTGAAAAGAGAGTTTCCTGCCATCTCCCAGAAAGCTATAAACATATTGCTACACTTCTCAACATCATAGTTGTGTGAGTAAACATTTTCGTGTGTAAGAAATATAAAAACCAGAGGAATAATAGACTGTTTGTTTGTGGAAGAAGAATTATGTGTGTGCCTATCAAAGATGTGACTACGAATTAAGTTGTTGTGTTCAAAAAAAGCAAGACCAAGTTTCATATTAAATTAAGAGACAGTTGGAATCATTGTTATTCTATTGAAACTTGTATTATTTTCAGTTGTGAATTAATAATAAAACAATAAAATGTAACTTATTTTTTCGTTAAAAAGTTTATCAATAAAACATTATAATTATTATTATTAGCACCGCATCTTACTACCCGTTCGTGTTATATGCACTTACGCTAATGTGTAATGGTAGGGTGATTGTGAGATGAAATGGAGGACCTACAGTTTAACGTGGAATCCGAACTACGGTGGAAACCTGACATTCCACACATTCACAAGTTGTTATTAATACACGTCTTGTCAGAGGTGAAGGAAGGGTTCAGCAATCAGAAACATTATAATAACACAAAACTATTGCAAAATATATACACCAAGTTTGCTTATAACCAGTAAGCCAGATGTAAACGGAAAAGTTTGTAATTTTTTTATTGACAGTAATTAGTAAGCTACATATTAATAGGCACTAAATACCCGTGTAATATTTTATTCAGAAATATGATTATTATTTACTACTAGCCCTACTGCTTTACATATATTTATTTAATTTAACCCTGTCAAATCTATTATATGTCGGCCAGGTAAGGGTTCCCCGAGATTTTTCAAAATATATCAAGGGTTCCTCAAAAGAGAAAAGGTTGTGAATCATTGTCATAGACGATGCGGCCACCAAAGCAAGTCCACGAGAAATATAACTGAATTGTAAACTTAAAAACATGGGATATCTCAAACTTGAGCGTTTTTATTTAATTTAAATATGTGAAATAAAAAAATAATTAAAAATGGCCAATGGACAAAATGGAGCACCTTTAAGGACAGAGTTTGTCACTTACGTTAGTGTATATCCTCTGAGTACAGCCCATGCTACAGACGATGATGTCGAAAGAGTGATCCTTCACATCCACCACGACTGCCTCCTCCACCATAGGCCCATGCAGGCCCACATAGATGGCCAGGTACAGCTCAGTACTCTGTTCCCCAGCACGTTTGGCCGCAAACTTCTGCTTGTTGCAGTTAGATGCGATCCTGCACAATCAGGACAGGGTAAAGATCACTCTACTTACCATGTCGCCTGATGTAAACTGTCTCATCTTAGAATTCAGATTATGTGAGTACTAAAAAATTCGAGTCTGAATCGAGTTGTTAACTGCGTGAAATCAACTAAAAAAATTTGAATATTCAGATTTTTTTATCTTGAAAACTCCGAGTTTAATTAATTTTAATCAATTTTAAAGTATTATTTCATAGCAAATATAGTCCCTCAATATTTTCTTTTATATAAATTAAAAAAATAACTCTACAATTACATTAAATATATTAATTACAGTAGAGCGTTGATTAACCAAACGTCAATTATCCGAACGATTGTTTTAAATAATGTAACATGGCAAATTACGACATGCAAGACATTAAAAAAGCCTGCGCGGCGGCGCTTTGCAATGACCTTGCACACCACGCCGGATTGTATGATGATTGCCACTACACTTCCGCTCCTCTGCTCCTCGTCAGTGGCATGTCAATTGTTGTGTCGAACCGGTCTGTGAGCTTTTGTTCGCAGTTGAATGTTTTAGTTTTGTGAGTTATTGAGTATTTTGTGAGTGAAATGTCGGCTACAAATAAAGAAAGTCGTAATGTGTAACTATTGAAAAGAAAATTGAAATCATAAACAGATTACAAAAGGGTGAGTCGGCTTTGTCACTGGCAGCATTTTATAATGTAGGTAAGGCTACTATTTCCAATATTAAGAGTAAGAAAGATGTACTGTTGAATTTTGTTTCATAACTAGACCGTGAAGATGGGTCTAAAAAACTTAAAACTATGAGAAAACCCAAAGATAAAATATATATTAATATAACAAGCTAAAGCCCCAGGTTTTAAAGCAAGCAAAGCGGGTTACGATTCTTTTAACTGCTAATGCTTCTAGAAGCCTTGCGTTGCCACTTTTGATGATCGGAAAATCTAAGATTCAAAAATTCAATTCAAAAATTCAAAGATTCAAAAATGTAACATGTCTCCCACTTTCTTATAAAGCCCAGAAAAATGTGTGGATGGAGGGTAAATTGTTCATGGAATGGTACAAAAACCAGTTTATACCAAATGCGAAGGCTTTCAAGAAGAAAGAAAATAAAACTGGAAAAGTGCTTCTCATACTGGACAATGCTTCATGCCGCCCAGAGGCAGAGCTGTTGATGAAAATTTTAGTGTTATGTCCTTGCCTCAGAATGTAACTGCCATTTTGGAGATAATGGACCAGGAGGTCATAGAAAAAATTAAATGGGTGTACAAGAAGGAAGTTTTAAGTTGGTTACTTTTGGCTGAAAAAAATTAAGAAAGTGTCACAACATTTGCAAAGGCATTAACTATTAAAGAGTGTGCTTACTTGGTGGCAGATGCATGGAATGTGCCGACACAAGACAACCTAAAATAGGCTTGGAATAAGTTGCTACCAGAAGAGAGAAACGAAACCCCCAAACAAAATGAAACAGATGATAATCCTGATAATGATTTGGAAGAAATTGTAAAGATGTTCCTGAGCATTCCAGGATTTTCTGAATGTGACAGAGAATATATCAAATCCTGACTTCAAAATGATATTGATGACCCTGGTTATCAAATCATGAATGAAGATGAGATAGTAAGTTATCTCCAAGACAGCAACGAAATGTCAGATGAAGAAGAAGATGATTGTGGAAACATCCCTTGCGAAAATGAAAGTGGCCCAAGTAACGAAGAGGCTTATACAGCCTTAACTACTGCAATGGCATGGTACGAAAAGCAGATAGAAAGTTGTCCAACCCAACTTCTTCTTTTAAAAAGGTTGCGTGATTTAGCAACCAAAAAGAGACAATCAAAAATGGCGCAAAGAAAAATTAATGACTATTTTACTTAGTATACTTTTCTTGATACTGTAAATAGCCATTTTAACTGTTCACTTCAGAAAGAAACTTTATCAAGATTTTTTGATATGTAATACATTATATTTGGAAGAACGTATAGGAAAGGAGGATAGAAACATATAAAAGGGACAAACACAATATGGCTTTTACAATGAAAAACAGAACACAGTTCACACTTTACATTGCTGCCAATGGACAAAGAGATAATGGTTGCCTCTTAAAGAAAATCGATCATCACCGCTCAATCACCCAACCTAGGTTTCATTCTATCGGAACTCATCAGGGAGGAGTGTATAACGCGCAACGCAACTTCCTAAAATTATTATTATTATTAGCACCGCGTCTTACTACCCGTTTGAGTTATACGCACTTACACTAATGTGTAGGGTGACTGTGAGATGAAATGGAGGACCTATAGTTTAACGTGGAATCCGAACCACGGTGGAGGCTTGGTATTCCACACATTCACAAGTTGTGATTAATACACGTCTTGTCAGAGGTGAAGGAAGGGTTTGGCAATCAGATAAATCTGTGCCGGGACCGAGGTTTGAGCCCCAGACCCCCAGCACAGAAGTCTGACACCTTACCCCTAGACCACCAGGTCACCAACTTCCTAAAAGAGGAAACAAAAAAAAATCACTAAAGGGAGAAAATGGAAAATTATAAAGAATGATAGGACACATAGATAGGAACATGTAAAAGGTAAAAGGTAAAACGTAAAGGACAAACACAGGAAAAGGACATTCAATGCGCATATATAATATATTGTGCCTCACCGTTCAGTCGGCCCTTGTATCTTTCCTACGCACATGCACATGCACAGGCCACGCCACCCACCCTCTCTAAGCCGTCCATGACGAGTTACCCACTGTACTCAGCGCCCATGAGAACTCCTCTTTCTATTGGCTCGCTTGGCAGCCACTATCGCTCACATTTTCACGCGCTAATGGGAATCTCTTTTTTTCTCCCATTGGATAAGGCCCGGCAGCAGTGGAGGGTATTTAACACGGTAGTTCCTCGGTCAGACACCAGTCTGAGAGAAGCTAGCCAACCCGGGCGTGCCACCTGTTTGAAGGAACTATTAAATTGTCTTATGTTACGAAATAGCAATATTGTTTAACCACCTCTCTCTCCACTGTCACCCTACCTCCCACCGCGACTCACGTTGCCAGGACTTCCTCATGTTCTACCACGACTCATGTTGCCGGGACATCTTTCTGTTCAACCGTGATTAACGTTGTCAGAACACTCTCACCGACCTTTTTCCTACATCTACCCACACGTGTCTGAACACAACGTTGCCATCGTTGCGATATTAACCAGTTACCCCCGAAGCCGCAGCGATGGATAACAATATCTCAATAAGAAAAACCTCTTTTCACTTTATGAGGCAATTGCATTATATTTGGAAGAAGGTACAAGACCAGTGGATGGAAACATTTGAAAGGAACAAATACAATATGGCTTTTACAATTACCTCAAAAAGTGAAAAGAGGTTTTTTTTAATAGAGAAATATTAAATATATTTAAAAAGCTGACTGTGTGTGATGATAAAAATTTCACAAAAAGTTTTCGTTCTAAAAATTATATGCTTGTACTTATGATTTATAAATGGATCTATTAAGTTACAGAAATTCAACTAGAAACATTTCTAGTACAAATAATAATTTATATTTCTTGAACTTGAAATAAACTCACTTTGTTCAAACTCAAATTGAAGTGAAAAATGCCTAATCACATATACAGATTTAGGATGAAGTAACCAGTCATGTGGTTCTTGTGTAAACAAGATGGCAGACATAGCACGTAGCCTTTGAGTTCTAATGATAGATTTTATATATATTAAATAAAGTACATTGAGCATAAGATAAATTGTAAAATTGTAGAATATGAAGCAGGAATCACTACAAATATTAAAAATGCTATGATTTCATGGGTGGTATTGATTTTATGAATTCAACCTAAATGTTTGTCAACTATTCCAACCTACTTTAGTGGCCGCGTAGCCTAAAGCGTCACTCTGTCAATAGACTGAACAGCCGATGACAGGGAGTTTAGGGTTCAATACCTGTTGAATATACTGAGGGAGATTTCCCCTAAATGGTTTGGCTCATACTCTCCATGCAAATGTAAGTACACTTCGTCTAAATTCTACCTTTCTTATACCTAGCCCATTAGCATAATTAGTACATAGGTGTATAACTAGAACGGGTAATAAGGCGTGGTGCTAAAATATACTATTTAATATTTAAATCCTGGTGCACAATTTAAAGGGAATTTTTATTCACCAAGGAAGTTTTCATCTTTCAACAACTATGTTGATGCCATTGAAGGAAACTTTCTGATCAGTCTTCTAGTTCCTGGGGAAGATGCCATGAAAGCATCAAAATATTGAATTGTTTGTAAATAATGTTTGTGATAGTTTTTTACTTTTATTTATGCTTCATTTTCTACAATTATTATTATTATTATTATTATATATAAATAATTTGAAGAAGGTATAATACAATATAATACTATTACCTCATTTAATTACCATATAATAACCATATAATTAATTACCTCATGGAATGAAATTCAGCGTGGCAAAGTGTGAAGTGATGGTAATGACAAGGAAGAGGATAAGGCCTAATAAAGCTTTAAGGTTGGATGGAGTAGAGTTGAGAAAAGTACACAGCGTAAAATATCTTGGAAGCTTGATTGAGGAGAAAGTTGGAAGTAGAAAGGATTTAATGATAAGAGGACAGCAGGGAGAGTTGTTCTATAGGCGCTTAAGAGACCAGCTATGGAGAAGGGAAGTCCCTTTGAAGGGTAAGGAAGTGATATACAGGGTGTACTTTGTACCAATTGTCACATATATAGCAGAAACATGGACTGAAGGTAGACTAGGAAAGTGGAGGCCATGGAAATAAAGTTTGTGAGGAGCATGTTAGCTGTCAGGAGAAAAAAAAAGAAGATTAGAAATGAAGTTATCCGGGAATGAGAAGAAGTACAAGGAGTATATGAGCTAGTAGAGGAAGCAAGACTAAGATGGTATGGGCATGTAGTGAGAATGGAAAAATAGAGATGGGGAAGAAAATGTTGGAAATGAAGTAGAAAAACGATCCCAAGGGAGGCCAAGAAAGAGATGGGAGGAGCAGATAGCAGAAAGTGTTCAAGTGAGCGGAGAAGAATAGAAGGAATTAAAGAAGGAAGAGTGATGGAAGGACAGAGGAAGATGGAAACATTTTACTAAACTGACCCGGCCACAGGCTGGAAACAGTTGATGTTAATGATGATTATGATGATGATAAAGCCAAAAGAGGTTTTCCTTATAGAGATGCTATATATACGAGGCACATCCACAAAGTAAGATCCGATAAATTAATAAAAAATAGCTAGTAGGGATAAAAAAAGTTTTATGAAGGGCCAAAAATGCAAGCATACCTCCTTTATATTTCCACATAGTCCACGTTGACTTCAAGACTTTTTTATATCTTGGCGCCAACCTCTTTCTACCCCCCTCAAAAAAATCTTCCGCCAGTGATTCACATCATTCTTCAGTTCGTCATCTTCTGCAAAGCACTTAGAGGGCAGCCACTGCTTCATGTTCAATAACAAGTGAGTCACTTGTAGCGAGGTCTGGGCTGTAGGGTGGGTGGCCCAGCAGTTCCCATCTAAACTGGTGACTCAGCTGAACAGTTTGAGCTGCAGTGTGGGCTTAAGCATTGTCGTGCAAAAGAACAATCTCTGATGTCAGCATGCCACGTCTTTTGTTCTGAATTGCGCGTCTGAGTCTTTTCAAGGTTTCACCATATCCTGCAGACTTAATGGTTCTTCCTTGTTCAAGAAAATTAACAAGCAAGATACCCTTTTGGTCCCAAAACAGAAGCCATGATTTTTTTGATGGAGCGTTCTTGTTTGAATTTTTTTGCCTTTGGGGATGTTGAATGACGCCATTGCATCGATTGTTGTCTCGTCGCCGGTTACAATTTGAGAAAAAAGTTCATCTCCTTTTTCAAAACACTGCAAAAACATTTAAGCTGACTCTACGCGTTTTTGTGTGCTTTAGTTTGCATTTTGAAGACCCATCTGGCGCATAGTTTCTGTAGCCTAGCTTTTCTGTCACAATTTCATTACTGAATGATCGTGAAACTTCTGGGAATTCAAAAGAAAGTTCTGTAAGTGTGAAACGACAATTCTCACAAATTTTCGTGTCCACACGTTTCAATAAATTGTCAGTCACCACACTTGGTCGGCCAATGCGCTCCTCATCATGAACATTAATGTGACCTTCTTTAAACAGATGGACCCATTGTTTCACATTAGATTCACTGAAGACATCAGACCTGTATACCTTATATATCCAATGATAAATTTCCGAAGCGTTAAGGTTTTCCGCTAATAAAAATCATGACACTACAAACCTCACAACTGCAGGATTATTTATGACTGCACTCATTTTAAATCACTCTCACAGAACATAAGATGAGGATAAAACTGAAGTAAAGGAATCAACAGAAAGCTGATGAGTCAATCTATGCTATTGCGCATGCGTGACCCTGCCTACGAGTCTATTTTGGCGGTCATATCTCAATGGACCTTACTTTGTGGACGTGCCTCATATATATAATATTTTAGCAACACATCTTACTACTGGTTCGGGTTTTACACTTTTGTACAAATTACACTCATGGTTTTATAAAATAGTAAGGTTATGTTTAGAGGAAGTGTATCCGCATTTGCAATGGGGCAAAGTGGAAAATCATTTTGGAAAAACCACCCTCAGTAGACCCGAATGAGATTCAAACCTTGAACTTGCCGTCAAGGGCAGCCTAGTCTACTGCAAGAGTAGCGCTTTAGACCATGCAGTCACCGAAGCAGGTTGTACCATATTTAATCATTTATTTAATCGCTGATTATAAATTGTAAAACTATGATGTATTATAATTATTGGAAAGGCAACATTGTATATTGTAAAATGGAAAAAACTCTTTTAGTGAATTAACCTGGGATTGAACATGGATAATTTTAGGAAAAAGTTTGTTACTCTCCAGGCAATGATTAGAAAAATATTAAATGGAAGAAGCTCTATTGAATTTCCTTGAATATCACTTTCAAGTCAACACTTCATACTCACTTCTGCACAAAATCGTTGTGCCATTGGGGCTTGTCTGAGTACCCCAGAGAAGCTGCCAGCAGCCGATGCACCATCACATCGGCATAACGACGAATAGGCGACGTGTAGTGAGTGTAGAGCGGGACACTTAGGGCGTAGTGCCAAAAGTCGAGCGCTTCGCTCGCAAAACTAGCACAGAAATACTTGGCGCGCTGCAACAATGAGACACTGTGGAATACAACCGAATCAAAACAGACTTGGGTGCAATGATTTAACTTCAGGTAACTTCTCGGCTGATTGTGGTCAAATTCATAATCATGATCATTTACAGTCTATGGCTTCAACAAAAGGAAAGAGGTTTATTTAAGTATATGACTTCAAGCCACAACTCTCATTAATTTGTTTATCAGACTTAATATTATCAAAATATATGTAAAACTCAGCGGTATGTCCCAATCCCCCCCCCGGGCTACACGTGCCACAGTTTGGGAACTACTGTTCTACATAATAAAAATTTAAAGTTCAAACTGACCCAGTTCAGGTTTTTAAAGATTGGACTTCTAATTGCTATTAGACATTTCTCCCGTGGTCGTCAATTTACTCACAGCCATGGGCCTCGCGCAGAGCGTGTTGAGGACAATCATCCTGGCCTGGGTGTACGGGTCGTCCCCCGAGTACCTCCCTAGCGACGCCTGCAAGGAGCCTGCCGAGGTAACGTCCAGATGGATCCCAATATGCTCAAGCGTTTCTTTCATTTCCTTCATCATGTGGGGGATAGGGGAGGGGTGACACCGTAGGAATGCAATGTCCGGGAACCGCTCCTTTATCCACGTCGCCACCGTTACGTTGGCGAGAAGCATGAACTCTTCAATCATTCTAGGGGCAATTTGGATCACATTTCTTGTTGCAGTTTTTGTATATTCGTACATCCTAGCATTGATAATGAATAGTAACACCAGGAGTATGTAAAGCTTTGAAACAACTATCAGCTTCTACTTCACTTCAGAAACAATTCCTGCTTCGACAACTATACAACTTCTCCAATAAAAATATTAACAATTAAAATACTCAATTTATAGTCAAGTGTTGCCATTTTGAGTTGTTAAATAGATTAAAAATTATGAAAAAGGAATCTTTCCAACTATTTAAAACAATATGTTACTTAAAGTGTAAATAAGTTGGAAGAAATAAAGAGAAAAGTGTTCGTGATTCCTTTCGGATGAGTTCTTTCACCATCACTTACTTTACATTAATGCATAGTATTTCTACACTGTCTTGTTATATATTATAAATCAATATTCATATGTGTGTATAGCCCGAACGGGTAGTAAGACGCTGTGATGATGATGATGATGATGATAATAATAATAACAACAACAATAATAATAATAACAACATGTAACAATCTGAAATAAATGATTGGTAAGTTGTGATACTCATATATATTATAATTACATTAAAAGGGTAAGGATAGAAAAGGAAGCATTTTAGATGTAGTCTGCCCACATTTGCGTGGAAGGGGTGGAAGTCATTAAGGGAAAACCACTCTAAGTAGACTCAACCAGGATTAAAACCTCTATCTTCCTGTCTTCAGCAGGATAGTCTAACACGAGGCGCCTTAGAACAATCGGCTACTGAAGCAGGTCATTAAGTTATATAAATAGCCACAAAATAAATGTATGCATGCGTGTGCGCGCGCGCGCACGCACACACACACACACACGCGCGCGCACACACACACACACGCGCACACACACACACACGCACACACACACACGCGCACACACACACGCACACACACACGCACACACACACGCGCGCACACGCACACACGCACACACACGCACGCACGCACACACACACACACACACACACACACACACACACACACATATGCATAAAACCACGAAAAATATTCAAACTTGTATTTGGCTTCAAGAATATTAAATATATTTGACTCTAGTTTGTTTGGAATTGAAAAAGTGTACTTGACATCCACCTAGTTATCATCATCAATAAGTATCTAAAATAAATTTGATCCGCTTGTTTTTGAGTAATTTCACTAGCAAAGTAAAATTAATAAGACCGTTTTGAATTGTGCATCTGTTGGGGAATGAGCCCTGGACTTTCAGACTAGTGTTATTTAATAAAGGTTTTTTTTGTTAGTGCACCGAGACACGTAAATTACTACCCGTCTGGGCTATCTGGACATATTTACACTAATGGGGCAACAATGAGGAGGGTAGAAATTTAGAAGAAATGTACCCAAAACTGTGTGGAGGGAGAGTAGGTAACTGTTTAGGATAAGTCATTCTCAGTACACCATCCAGGGATTGAAACCCAGATCTTATCACCAGTAATCTTGTTACGTGCAAGTGTGACATGCATGAATATCATGGGTTGTAAAGTAATTAGCCATTGGAGGTTCCTGATCAGAATGGACTATAAAACATTCATGTCCTGACTTATAAGTTTCTACCTTAAGTTCCCAGTAAGGTTTTTCCATTCTCCCTCCAGGTGAATGGTGGTGCTGTTCATTTATATATATATTTAGCATTGCGTCTTGCTTAATACCTGTTTGGGTTATATGCTTATGTACTAATTAAATTAATGTGTTAAGGATGAGTAGGGTTGAATGTAGAGGAAGTGTACCTGCATTTACATAGCAAGAGAGAAAAGGAAACTATTAAGGAAAAACCACTTTCAGTACACCTGATTGGGATCAAACCACAATCTTCCCGTCATCATCGGTCTAGTCTATTTCGAGAGTAGTGTCTTAGACTATACGGCCACCAAAGTGGGTCTGTTCCTATAGCTTATACCCTCAGATATTGCAAAACTTTGTTCTTAATTTTCTATGCGCTCAAGCAAGGTGATTGTCTAGAGCGCATAAAACCCTTACGCCGGTCCTGTACACAAGAGCTAAAAGGAAACGAGAATTTTTATTATTTTAAAAGTGTTAACGTTGGTAGAACTGCACAATGTCATCTGACCCTGACTCGCCTGTGACTCTCTTTGTTGATGTAGGTGTTGAATGCGACTGGGGCCCCATTACTTGGGTCGAGGTGGAATATCAGCTTAGTCTGGTCGATCCGCAAGGCCCCGTTCTCAAAGCGCTTGCTACGCAACTTGAGTGCTATGCGGTGGAGGTGATTCACCACCTCGGAGAGCTGACTGGGCTGGAACCCACCCTTGATCTCCGGCAGTTCGCCGACCGACCACTCCTTTTCGGGGTACTCAATCATCACCTGCGACAGGAATGCCACTTTGGGAACAAATTTACAGAAAGGATGACAGTTTTAAAAGGGTCAACGTTTTGTAATTTTGGCGATTTTCAACAAATTGTTCTTAGGTGTCAAAGCTTACATTTCACTTGATGGCCATACACAAGAAGGGAGGGGTTAAAATCCTGTCCGGGTGATACAAAGTTAGTTTTTCTCGATTTTCCAAGCAGGTGTGTGGCAGACCTGATCTGGGCGATAAATAGATAATATCTTTCCCCACCAGCCCTTCAGAGTAAATGATTTAAGATCCACCCTCCCCAAACTTTGTTCTTTAAAAAAAACAAAAAACAGCACAACATCTTACTACTCGTTCAGGCTATACACCTATGTACTAATAGGTTATGGACTAGAAAGGGTTAATTTAGAGAAAATACACCTGCATTTGCATGAAGGGAGAGTGAAAAAGCATTTAGGAAATACCACCCTTAGTGCACCCGACCGGGATAGAACCCCAATCTCCCCGTCTTTAGCAGTCTAGTCCAACACGAGATTAGCGGGTTAGACCATGCGGCCACCGAAGTGGATAACTTTGTTCTTAGATGAGATATTGTTTTAGGTCACTAAAAGACAAATTAATCAAAGTCTCTGGAATTCAGTAATTAACTCACTTGAGCGTGCTCGTAGGCCAGCTGCACACACGAATTGATGACAGAGCGTGCAAATGTTCGGCTCACCACCTCTCCCTCCCTCGTCATCTCGAAGATGACCGAGAAGGCAAGCTTATCAACCCCGGGCAGCAGGGAACAGAACATACACATCTCCCGCGGCAGCATGTGGTACACCTGTCATGGAGGGACCAATTTATATATAACACTTGGGACCTCCTGATCATAGTGCACATTGAGCTTGGTTTGATTATGACTGGCTGCATCGGGTTTTGTACTATAAGTTATGTTGTATTCGGTTGCGGTTTCTTTCATATACTCTCTCCTTTATAGTAAACCATTAATAGATTTGTAACAAGATCAACATAGTAAAAAAATATTGAGGTATTCCCATCCAGGCAGCCAACCACAGTTATATTTGTGTTGTGTCCCTCATTCGGTAATAGCTATCACAAAAGTTGCTTTTATTTTACTATAAATAATGGAATATTAGAAAAAATATGTTAATCAAGAAATTACAATATGTTACTGTTTATGTGGAAATTTAGATCCAAAGGAATAAAACAAATCAATAGTGCTTGATGATTGGTTCAGCTTAGATTAAAGTATCTATTAGTAAACAAAGGAACTAAAGGGCGCTAAACTGTTAAATGGGTGGTCCTAATGTAAAAAACCTGATGTGTTGCAAGTAGGATTAATGGATTTCATAGGGCTGTGCTGATAAGCCCTTTTGCAGATGTTGCCGATATTTTGTTGTCGATATCACCGGTAACCGATACCGATTTATATATATATAATTAATTCTCAATTAAATGATTAATTAGTTAAATCAATTTAAATCAATCAATTAATCAATAAGTTAGATCAAGCAGTTAAATGACAAAATAACTAAACAACTATTTACAACAACAGTAAATTGGTACTTTGACATTCACTTGAACGCGTTCTATGAACTGATCTCGGGGAGCGCTCAGTGATCAATTGATCGAGATAATCTTGGAGCGCGCAGTAATCGGTATGCAGCCGATGTCACGCACCATGAAGAAAAGAAAAACATAATTACTGAACGCGGTTCTGTGCAGCTAGCCCCTAGAGTACGCAATAGAACAATAATGATAATTTATCTTGGATGTATTCGTTGTTTTTGATGTGTGAATAAGTAATGAATTATCGGCATAAATATCTGCATGATAAAAAACCAATTGTTCTTGGCCAATTCTGCCAATAAATCAAATCGGTTATCAGCATCAGCCCAGCCCTAGGATTTCATTAAATAAAAATTCGGCAAGTAAAATGTTATTTTTGGCTAAAAGTGACAAATTAATTTAAATTAGAGTGAATACAAAAATTAAGGCTTAACATTTCATATCTATCTTTAAATACAGTAGAACTTGGTTAATCCGAAGTAATTGGGACAAAGTTAAAATTTCCCAACTTTTCCAGGTTCAATATGTTTTTCTAGTCACTATCCACTTAAATATTAAGTATAATACAAACATTTTATTACGTTTGTAACTTGATGTAATAATATTTTTAGACACAAACATATTCTAAAACTGTGTCCCCCTATGAAACAGGGTTGTTATAATTTTACCCAGCCCAAAAAACCCCACGAGTTTTATTAAAAAAAACTAAAAAAAAACCAAATAACCCACTTATTATATTTTGCATACAAAGCAACCGTCTAATAAATTTTTGAAAATGGTTAGTTATTCTCTTGTAAACCTTTTGGTTCCAACCCAATAATAATACATTGAATTATATATAGTGTTATACACAAGTTTTGAAATTACAGATTTTATACAATAGACACTAAGCTATAAAATATGTTTTAATTGGTTGGACAATCATTTTAAGGTACCTACACTGTATTAATGCTAGGCCCTAGAAATAATACTTTGTCAAAAAAGCAAATTAGATAACAAAAGTTCTCACCTTTTATCTTTAAGTAAAGAAAGCAACAAATCAATTCTGTGGATAGCTTGCCAGTAATTTGATGCATGGTCTCCCCTCTCCCCTCTTTCTATTCCCAACCTGCTAGCTTATACAGTATTGTTGCCAATAATTATATTGTTGCATTATTGTTTTCCTTTATTATGTCTCTTATTACTCCTTTCCTTACTATATTAAAATTAAAATATGTTTCTCTGGATACCGAATAAATAATATATTTGAATTTTTGATTTAACCAGATAACATACATAATATCTTTAATTAAATCACAAAAAAACCCAATAAAACTCAATATAACCCAACTGGGTTGGTTTTTTTTTCAACCCTGCTATGAAGGGGTTGAAATATTTCAGCCTTAAGTGATGGACTATAGGGTACTGTAGTGTGATATAAGTGATTTCAGTGAGATCATATTGGAACAGTAGAATATCGCCTTACACGGGTACAGTTTAAAATTGTTGTGAGACACATTCTTTTTTAGTTTCTTCTCCCTATAATATTATTCGAATTCTCGTGCATGCACAGTACCACGACTCAATTTTGGCTCAAGATGCGCAGTGGAGGAGTGGAAAGGTGACATGAAAATCACATGTTAGTATTGAGTAGCCTAAGCTTAGCAGTGTGAGATTTGCAGTATGTGTAACTGGCAAAAATATAATACTTTGACTATTGTAAATAAAAGGTGTTTTTTTTAGTGAATAATTTATGAAAAAAAATTCCAGAAATTTGATAAAATTCCCTCACTTTTCCATGACTTTTATCTGCCCAAGCGAATTCTCTGTTTTCCAGGTTGCTGGAAACCCTATGAGAACTTCTATCGGAAAGTGAAATGTTAAGAAGTTAACAGTTCAGTTGCCTGTAATGTTTTCTCCTGGCAATTTCAGCCAAAAATGTCAATAAATGAGAATGTCTACTAATGAAAAAATATGTTTAGTTAATATCGTTAGTTCGCGTTTTAACTCAACAAAATGGACCAATATTTGTAAATAAAATATCAAATAGTAAATTCTATTTTATTTTACATATCTAATGTACATTAATTATGTTAAAATTAACTTTATATTTAAAAAAAAAATGTTTAATGTGCTAGATGAAAGTTTGTAAAAAGTGCTTCCCAAAATGTGTGTGTCTCTATTAATGTGGTTAAAAGAATATGATATATTGTGTTTTAAATGCAAAAATGTGTACACAGTATGCATCAAATGACCAACTACATTTATTTTACTGAAGGTATTTAAAGTGCGCTTTGTGGATCAACTGATTATATCAGCACACAACTTATAAACTAACTTAAATTTAGAACAGACACAATAACCAGCCCCTGGCCATTATTTCATCACTGTGAAAAGGAAAACCACCATTTAATCAATTTTTCTGTCATACTGAGAATAGAGCCTGGGACCCTTTGCTCAGGAGGTAGACACGCTATCAATTGGGCTTCGGTGTTGGAATATTACATTTTACTAAACAAGTTAAAAAAACAGAAGCTCTTACATTATCAACCAAATAGATGCTTGTAGCCTTCTTGCTGACAACATCGTCTAGCGGGGTGCCCTCTTCCAGGAAAAACGTCACGTCAGAGATGTGAACCCCAATCTCCAAATTTCCGTTCTTGAGTTCCTTGCAAGAGACTGCATCGTCCAAGTCTCGGGCCGTTAAGGGGTCAATGGTGAAGATGCATTCTTTCCTGCAAGGTCAAGCCTCATCTAAAACCTCTGAAACCTTTTAGCCCTCAAGTTGGCAAGAATTTTGATATTATTCAAACAATCTGTGTTCTTATTCTTGTGATATTCTGTCAACCAATAAGAAAATACAATAATTTGTCCAGTCAAATGCATTTATTTAAAACAATGTTCTACAAATTCAAAAAAACACAATCAATATTTTCATAATTTAATTTTTTATAAGGATGTCAATTTTGATTCCTTGATAATTATTCTTAGCTCTCGACTCCCAGGAAATACAATTTCTGGCATGTAAAGGAAACAGCAACATTAAAAATTGACTTATTTTCATTGCAACGATTATTTGTTCTTTTGTATTTTCACTCTAAGTACCAGCAAAGTGTAAATGTAATTCACATGACCTCTATGTTTTTGTAACCCTTATCATATCAGATTTGGGTGTTGTGTTTAGGTAGGTTTTTACTATTTTTATTTACACTCTTTGATTATTTTCTTCAAATACATTAAAGTACATTGTATAATTTAATTGTTATGTGAGGTTGGACGCATGGCAAAATATTGAGATTTAAAATGTTAAGGAATTGGAACAATGGTCCAAGGCGTACCGATTCAGTAAAACTGATTACTGATACTAATTATGCTATGTTTTGAAGAAAGTACAGGAAAGGTGGATATAAGCATTTAAAAGGGACGAACACAATATTATGGCTTTTACAATGTAAAGAACACAATTCACACTTTACATTGCTGCCACTGGACAAAGCGGTAATGGTTGCCTCTTGAAGAAAATCATTATCGTCCAATCCCCTGACCTAGGTTTCATTCTATCGGAACTCATCAGGGAGGAGTGTGAAATGCACCATTTTGTGTTCGTCCCTTTTATATGTTTCTATCCACCTTTCATGTACCTTCTTCAAAATATAACACAATTACATCATGATACCAATTATGGAAATTAATTGCTCATGAATTGATTATTTGCACCAGTTAATCATAATTACCAACTATTTATATAATGAAAGCTATTATTATAAGAGTTAATGCAATTAATCAAGGATTTTATTTTAAAATTAAACATTTTACACTTAAGTTATGAAATTAGTTCAAAATGGTGTCTTGTGGAACAAAAATAAGTCGTATATATATGATATGTATTAATTAACAAATGATACTCCTTTTGAGTCTTGACCACTATTATTGGTACCATATGAATCAATATTTTTTCAAGCGTTTAAAATAGTGCATTGTAGTGTTAATAAGTGTGAACATTTAAAAAAGAAAGATTAATCATGATAGTTGGATATTAAAATTCATTGATGAAGCACTAATAATGGCCCGATTACAATTCATCAGTATCTACCCACATTAATATACCTCTAGTTAAAATTCTAGAAACAAAATCAATAAAAAGATATACCTGAGATCCGTCCTCTTGCGTATTTCTTCCTCCGAGATGTGATAGGGGGTCTTGGGGTAGAACTGGTGAAGGTTGTCTGAGAAAGGTTCAACATCAAGATCATTCTCCAAGAGTAAGGCCTTGGTCTCCGCTGCGCAGTCACCGGCCGTGCCGACACACTCTAGCAGCTCTCTGTCAAACACACACATATGTGTGACACATACTATCAGCTCATGCACATGCATGAACACACACACATAATATGACTATATCAGCTGTCACACACACATGTATATTTGTCAAATATATAACTTTATACACAAAAATAATCATTTAGAAAATGATTTATTACACAAATATTTAAAATATTTTGATTTATTCTGATATATCAAGTTACTATCCCAGCATTCAATTAAATTACTTCAGATTTTTCCATTTGAGTATTAATTTGTAATGTAAATAACTCAGAATGGCAATAATTTACCATAAATTGAATATTTTAGCTGTAAATATTTTAATGGCAAAGTTTCTTAGCTTTCAAAGCCAGTTTTTTTTTTTTTTTTTTTTTGCAAAATCAAAACTGAAATTTTTTATAAAGACCCATAAAAGGATTTATTTCTATCAAACCGAAATCCAAACCAGTTTCTCAGATTAATGGGTAATAATGTGAACCATTATGTCCTGATGCTCTTACTCACGGCCGAGTCAAGATTGAAAGAAATTAAACCCTCACCCCAGAGCAAATCTGACGTCACTCCAGAAAGTTATCTTGGCCAGGAAGAGGACATTCTCATAGCGCGCAGCCTCCTTGATAAAGTTCTTTGGGCAGTTGCCCATGGGGATCCTGATGCGGGGGATGCGAGAGTCTCGGGGAGAAAACAGTGCGAAGTTAGGGTTCCTGTCCGACATGAGCTTTAGGTTCCCAATAGCGACTCTGGGGTGCACCTCCAATATGATGAACACCACCTGGGGGATACATGCTGTACTGAATTAGTCTAAACACGAACCTTGACTCAGTGCCCTGACCTCTTAGACAAACTTTGATTAGTCTTTGGAAGTGTGGCGCACACACAACAGCGAAGAAAGAAACTCCAACTATTAAAAGACAATTTCTGGGTGATGGTGAACTCTTTTGGTGAGAAATGAAACTGTGAAACTAAAAGCTTATTAATCTTTGGTCTTAGCTTATTTAGGTCATCTTCTCTATTAATGAAATGAAGGGTTTGTTTGTTATGAGTATTGCTTGATAACTACTGCATGCAGGGGTCTGAAATTTTAAAATTAGTGCACCTCGAATCTGGAATCATACAATTTTGACTATTTTTTTTAAAAAAATTAATCAAAATCCAGGTCAGAGAAACAAAATAAACGGATTTTTTTCTGTTTGATTGAAGCAAAGAATAGCGTCGCCCGGGGTTACCACACAATACAATGCATGGTTACCCTGGGCACTTTTGCTAATTAGGTACTAAATTAATTTGGATATCTATTTTATATTGTATATTTACAGTATGCCAAGTCTGCATCTTCAATTTGAGGTAAATTCAAATCAAATATATAAAATATTCTCAAAGCCAAATCTAAATTAGAAAAAAAAAAGTTTTATTCTTGAAAAAATATTATATCGTGATTATTTACTATGCACTTCAAAAATATTTTGTTTTAGTCTGATAAATCAAGTTAATATCACAACTTAACATCCAATTAGGCTACTTTAGATTTCTTCCATATGAGTAATACATTGCAATGTATATAACAACTCAGAACTGTGATAAATTAACATGAATTGAGTACTTTAGAGGCTGTATTTTTACTGGAAAAACTTCGTAATTGTCGAAGCTGATATTCATTTTGGAGCCAAAGTGAAGTTTCCCAGCTTCTCACACTCCTATTTAACATAATTTAACAGGTGTTTTTGTGTCTTGAAATGAAATATTCGAAGCATATATCCATTAGTTCAGGACCTTACGAGGTAAAAGAGAGGAAGCTGATTGGTTGTCTTCTGTTTTGCCTCTCTATGTAATTCTTTTGAGAAGACTTTTTGCACCTTTAGCTGGTCTGTTTCTGGGACATTTGTATTAGATATCAAGAAGTAAGTTAGGTTTTCTTAAAACTTACTCATAATTTCATTCAAAACTCTTTTTATCCCAAAACCTAGGGCCTTTTTGTTATTTTTTTATTATATTTATTAACTGGGTAGTAATCACAACTTATTCAGCATTAATTTAAAGGGTTTTTGTGAATTTATTGTGGACTTAATTTGATGTTCCCTGTCAGCATGTAAATTACTCTATTTCTGAACTTGTAACAAACTAAATAATAATAATAATAAAAATAGAAACATATACGATGTGTTATATCGAGGGCTTAGTGTCAAAGAACCGTAACTACAAAATTTTTGTTTTTGAGTTATAGTCACTAGGGAAGTTCTAAAACTAAGTTCTATCATATGTCAAAGAATTGTATCTCTAGTTAATATGGTTTTCATAATAGGTACAGCCTTAACTACAAATCAAGCAAGTTGAGTTAGAGTGGAAGGGTTGTATTTCTTGTTAAGTCTCTTTGACTAGCTTTGTAGTACTCATACAGTGTTAGAGACAAAGAAACGTATCTTGATATAAGGTGGTTTGACACTAAAGGCCTTGCTTAGTTGTCTTGAGGTAAGGTTGGAAGTGCCTTATTGAATCAGCTGATCGCTTTAGTTGAATGAAGAAGATAGGAATAGAATCCACACTAACTATTGGAAATTAGCGGATATAAGCAAACAGAGACAGTACCTAAATTCATTGATTGTTGAAAAAGAAAAAGAAGTGATTCGTACAAAATCTTAATTTTCTAGAAGACAAAACACCAGAGTCTTTCACCTAGTCAAAAACAAGGAGTCAATACAAGTATGCCAAAAGTTTTTTTTAAGCCACGTTTGATATATCAGACACTGTTGTGAAAAATATACTAAAAAAAGGAATGTCTTTAACATGGTTGATATTGACAAACATGGACGACACACTCCAGGGGTAAAGATACCTGATAGTAGCCGAGAGTACATTATAAAGCACATAAATTCATTCCTAAAAGTTCCATCACATTACACACGCAAAGACACGAAAAAGGAATACCTAGCATCTGATCTGAATGTTTCAAAAATGTACGACATGTATCTTGAATAGTGTGACTTGTTCCCGAGAAACTATGATTTTATCGTAACATTTTTGATAATAACTTGAATTTATCTTGTCACACACCCCGAAAGGACATGTGTGACCAATGTTACAAGTTTGAGCACATGCCGGAAGAGCAAAAGCTTTTAAATCAAGAGAAACAAGACAGCCACTTGGAAAAAAAAAAACAGCTCGTACTTTCAAAGATGTATTTAAAATAAAAGCAATCAATGGTGAGAGCCAATTTTTGGAATTTGATTTTGAAGCTGTAAAAGCAAAGGCTATTTTTTATAAAAGAAGACTGGCTGTATACAACCTAACAGTATACAATGTAGCAACATGAAAAGCGTTGAATTATATGTGGCATGAAGCCACTGCTGGCCGAGGCTCAAAGGAGGTGGCATCTTGCCTTTTTGATTTTTTTGAAGAAGTCCACCCAAGGTTGTAAAGAATTTGCCTTCATGTCAGACACATGTGACGGGCAAAATCGAAATGTCATTGTAGTCACAATGTTTCTTTATGCAGTACAAACACTGGACTTTACGGTTATAGATCAACTATTTTTTGAACCGGGCCACTCCCAGATGGAGTGTGACTCGGTGCATGCCCACATTGAAACAGCCAGCAGAAATATTGAGATATATGACCCATCTGGATCGTATACAGTGGCTAGACTTGCTTCAAAAGAAAGAAAATATGAAGTTCAAGAAGTAAATCAATCTGAAGAATATGATTTTAAAAAATTGCAGGAAGAAGTTATTAAAAATATAAAAGTTAATATCAATGGTAAAACTGTTCGCTGCCTGGATATCACATGGTTTCAATACAGAAAGAGTGATCCTGGTAGCATATATTTTAAGTATGACCAAAATGCATCTGCATTTGAATCATTTAAAGTATCTCGAAGAGAACATAGAGGCTTCTGTATCAGCAACTTGACCTTGAGCCAACCTTACCATGAACCCTTGAAAATTAAAAAAAAAAAGCTCTCGGACTTATTAAAGTTGTGCTCCAGTGGTGATAAGAGAACAATACCACCATTTCTACAGACTTCTGCAAGGAACAGAAGAAATTGATGTAGGATGTAGATGAGGACTGAATAAAGTTTATTAGTAGACAATTACTAGGAGGAGGCTAAACCATGTTTACAATGAGTGTTTTTTCAAATCTAAATAAAAACTTTTTGACACTTTGTTATAAGTTAAGTTTAATGTTCACTTTTCAATATTTTGTTTTTTCAAAACTTAAAAATTATTTAAAGATATGATTTATAGTAATGTCTATTAAAGTAAAACACGATAAATAATGAAAGATAGTCTAATATTATTTCCCTTTCAATGAAAAAACTTGTTGGTGACAGCTAATAATTTTCATCTAGTTGACCTTATATCAAGGTAAACTTATATCAAGTTCGTGTCAAATAAACTTATCTCTGTAAAGAAATGATAAAAAATTATTTTAAACACCTTAGAATCAAGTTTTTAGTGTAAAATGTGTTGAACTTGTTTGTGAGATGCTATTTTACCTAATAAAATTTATTATTTTAAAATTAAAGAATTTTAAAGCTATCTTATGAACAATAACAATTTTAAAAAATCTTGTTTTGCATTTCCTGAAAAACTTAGATTTTGTAGATAAGTCTTTTTGACACTAAGCCCTCGATATACATACACACAGTATACGTTTTTATTTTTTTCAAAAATAAGATCTTAATCTTAACTTACAATGGCAGTTCTTTGAGAGCTGGAAACTTGGGCCTGAAAAAAAAAATCTAAATTAGTTTTCAAATAAAAAAAAACCCTTCACCACTTGCATAAGCTTGTGTTTACGGTAATTATGGTAGTTTTATGACTAATAAATGTATTTTTGTGTGGAATTAAAGTTAATTATTTATCTAATTTAGATTTTTGTGACATGCAGCCTGCTAGAAAACTTACAAATGTTCATGTGGCCCTCGGGGAGAAAAATTTGCCCACCTCTGCCTTAGACAATTCAACCACCAAAGCGGGTGGATTGGGTTAAGGATTGTGGACTCACTAGAAGGTGTATTTTCCCCAAAAGAGTATTATCAATTTAAGTTGTTTGTTTTGGTCAAGTTAAAGAGGTGTCTAGTTTATTTTGAGGCTGAGTATACCGCCAGGAAATACAGGCACTCACCTTCCACTCAATAGCAGGTTTTATCCTGACCACCACCTCGTCTCCTTCCAACGCCCTGTTTCTGTCGTGAAGACCTTCGATCAAAATATCAGTACCTTTGTCCTATAACATAAACACCCGTAGCAACATTAGACTAGTAATGTAGCCCCATTTGGGACCAGGGGCCCTGGGTGTAGTTTTTACACCAGTGTCTTCTTATCCTTTATCCAGGAGAATCTTACATTTTAAAGGCAGACTAAACAATTCCATTCAAATAAAATACAAAAAATTGTGTTTTCAAATAAAATATATTAAAAATTATGCTGATATATTTCAATATCAATTCACTAACATAATTATTTTAGGCTATATAAAGAGTCAAGTAAATCCATTTGAAATTATTCCCAAAATTCTACCCAGCCGATTTTAGTTTTTGTTTAGATAAATGTAAGCTAAGAGACCAAGGATGTGTGCGAAATTTAAAAATATATTCGAAAGGGGTAAAGTCCATTTATTTTGTCAGCCGTTGCTTGAGTTCTACTAAACCAATTTTAATTTTCATGTTTTTTAAATCAAGCAATATTTTACTTTAAACATAATCATATAAATACCAATCTTCAATAATTAAGCCGCTATCTATTTATAATTTATGTTGGTCAATGAATATATGGTAGTTTTGAGACTGGGTTCCCGATATCATAAAAGTGATTTAGGTCTTGTGCTGTAGATTTGCAGAAAAATCACAAAATGTCATAATCTAAGTTGGGCTTAACTGCAAACTTGGTCATGTGGAACGCCAAATAGTTGAATAGAACAACTCGTTTTATAACAAGTTTTTAAAATATGCCTCAAATTATGTGTTAGAATGAAACTCATGTTGAAAATCAGCCATAAACAAGTAAAACATGACTAAGTAAAGCAAACTAGGTAACATTGACATTTCAAAATTGTTAATTACAATTCAATGCTTACCGGGGCATTTATATACGCTTCCTTGTAGTTCTTCTGGTTGATTCTTAACACCCCCTTTAAAACAAAAACAAAAAGAGAGTGTAAGTGTTGTTTTAAAACAAGGTTTCATGGTGGTTTTATAAAGAGCCCCACACACCATCAGTCCAGCTTTCAGTTCTGACTGATGAGTCTGAAATGAACTGAAGCTATGCATACACAATACACATGTCAGTCTGAAATAAAGTGGTTGATGCGTGTTTTTGTGTTTGGCTTTAATATGGAAGAAACTTTGTGTGCTGCACGTATTGTTAGAAAGCGGAGATAAAAGAGAAAATCGAAAAGAAAATGTTGGGTGAAGGATTGGCTTCTAAAGCGAGGACAGTATTATTATATTAATATCCTGCAAGAACCAGAAAGTTACAAAACACAAGTATGAATGCATGATACAAATAAACGTATTGAAACTAGGGATGGACCCTCAAATCCTTATTTATTATTGTTTTCCCAATTGTTCAAATGAAATTTGTTTTATAGCTCTATTACTGCTTATTGGTGATTCTGTGCCATTTATAATTATAGGATGAACTTAGCAACTAGGCCCCATACCAGTAATTTAACACTTAACTGAGTGAATGAATGGATTATAAGAAAGAATATTAACATTTAGTTAATATTTGTATTTTATATCATTACATTGTATTTATATTTCCTCCTATGGTCATAATTTTTTCCAAGATTCGGATTTCTGATTCTAAGGTAAATAAGAGACTTGGATTCGTAAAATAGTAGATTTGACCCAACTCTAAGGGCAGTATGCAAGAACGTATAGTGAATGGTTAGTGGACCAATAGTTTGGTCCCGAGCACACTATCGCGCCACCTTTTAAACTACGATGACGCAAGCAAACCCACGCTAGTGCCCACAAAGCATCCACTTAGTCAAGTTCTTGTATACGGCCCTAAATGAAACAATTAAATATATAGTACTTCTCACTAAAATAGTGCAACAAAATAAATAAAGAAGATCTACACGACAATCGGTGGCAAAGTGATTGACTGATGGTTCGGACTAACCTCCCACCCGCTCTTCATACATACATCTGTTCGACTTGAGAGCGCTAATTGTCCAAAGACCAGTTTGATGGTAAGTCATAAATCTATCAGTGTCAGTTCTGAGTGATCAGTCCACCACCCTTGTGTATACATGTCAGTTTGGATTTATTGTGTGTGGGGCCCTTAAGAAATATTTTATCACTCTCCTCACCTTCACAAGGGTTTTATTTTCTATCCCGGCATACACTTCCGGTAACACCAAATACTCATCAAAAGTGGTGTCTTCTTTAGGTGTCCTTGGCGTTTGATGCTGTCTGAAATAAGACAGAGGAAGAAACCATAAAAAGACATGAAAACACAAAATTATTTAAGATATATATGTGAAGAACTTTAAATGATACTAGCGGACCCGACAGACATTGTCCTGCCCAAAACGTTGGCTTTTAGTTTGGGTGGCATAATTGATCTCGATAATAAAACAAATACTATGTGATCATCACAATTATAAATTCACAATGAACTCCAATTAGTGATTTACACAAATATTACAAATTCAGTGTTTGTCAAGACAACATACAAAATAAAACATCTTTTCATTTTTGGCATTTCGCCCACAACTCCACAAATATCAGCTGTATCGAAAAACAAACATAACTATTAATTATTCTCAGAAGTTCAATTATTCATAAACTTTTCAGAAGGTTTCAACGGTCAATTATTAGTATTATATTCATTATTATAAATAGTGGGGGGAGGGGGGGTGAAATTTTGAGGTTACATGTTCTGATATGCAAAAAATCTTTTTTAAAAAATCCCCCCCCCCCCCAAAAAAAATTCCTAGAACCCGATTGCAGCGCCACCTACCGGGTCCAATTGTGAATCTAAACCATCTACAGACCCACTCAAACACACACAAAATATTTCATCAAAATCGATCCAGCCGTTTAGGAGGAGTTCAGTGACATACACACGTACAGAAGAATTATATATATTAAGATTTCCTATAAATATTCCTAATGTGATAGTTGGGATTTTTAAGAACTTTGAGAAAATTGTTAATAGATCAATTTATTTTCCCATTTATTTTTAAGATAATTGGAGAAATTTTCTAAAATAAACCTAACCGCAAATTTACCATAAAGAGCTAGAGATAGTGTCAAAAACACTTTGAGATAAGTGCACCACCATTTTCCCACAAATTGACACTGTGGAATAATTGCACCTAGTAGTCATCTTTGGATGCGATAAAACCACTTCACACGACATTTAAATGGTGTGCCTTGACAACAACATAGTTTGGCTTGATATATAAATAGTTCAAAAGGATGCTAAACCTAATTGATTATAAAGTTCCTCAGAGAAAGGCTAGGGATTTTCGGGAATTTTTATACCCAGAGTTTGAGTATTTATGATGACCATTTTAACACAAGAGTTTTGAATGTTTATAGGAAACTGATTGGGAGATATTTAGCCTGATTGTCATAATATAATTATCGTCATGTGTTAGACACGGTTTGAATATTAATGAATGTATGGGACCTGGCTTGGCTGCGCCCTAAAGTGTAAACTTTGAGATATGTTTTTTCTGTTTGAGAGTCCTGCTGTGTCCTCTAGGACATATTATGGTATTGGGTTCATTAGCAAACCACATTTTGGCACCAACATTTAAACCCGAAACCCTCAGCGCACCAATCTACGGCGCTTCAAGTAGGCCTATTGGCTATAAAACTATTTACAGCAGATACATTAGTGCTACCAGAATCTTGGCTTTTAGTGACATATTTAATTAGTAGTTGGCACCACAAGAATGCATCCTAATTGTTAAGCTATCGTTAATATTTTCTTCAACAGATAACAACATAATGCTCACAAAAACTTTTTTTTAACAAATGAATTCATGTTATGCTTATCATGTTTTGGTGGTGTTTATACGCTTCTGCCTAGTGTTTTTAATCTTTATTTTAGGTTTATATATAAATTTAGAAGATGTTATTTAGATATTTTACTAAAGTTGATTTGGTGTTAATCAATTTTTTAGGTAAATTATCTACTACTAATAAGGTAAAACCCCAACTATTCGGACTAATTGGGACCTAATTTAATCCTTATGATAAAAAACCTGGATGGTTGTTTTTTTAAATATATAAGTGTATATAAATTTACATTAAAAGATGTCTACCATGGTTTTAAGACAGGATGAATGAGGAGCACTAAAATACATCTTCCACCGTTTTACAACTGGTTTTGGGCGGAGAGCACTAGAAGACGTCTCCCATAGTTTTACAACTGGTTTTGGGCGGAGAGCACTAGAAGACGTCTCCCATAGTTTTACAACTGGTTTTGGGCGGAGAGCACTAGAAGACGTCTCCATAGTTTTACAACTGGTTTTGGGCGGAGAGCACTAGAAGACGTCTCCCATAGTTTTACAACTGGTTTTGGGCGGAGAGCACTAGAAGACGTCTCCCATAGTTTTACAACTGGTTTTGGGCGGAGAGCACTAGAAGACGTCTCCCATAGTTTTACAACTGGTTTTGGGCGGAGAGCACTAGAAGACGTCCCCCATAGTTTTACAACTGGTTTTGGGCGGAGAGCACTAGAAGACGTCTCCCATAGTTTTACAACTGGTTTTGGGCGGAGAGCACTAGAAGACGTCTCCCATAGTTTTACAACTGGTTTTGGGCGGAGAGCACTAGAAGACGTCTCCCATAGTTTTACAACTGGTTTTGGGCGGAGAGCACTAGAAGACGTCTCCCATAGTTTTACAACTGGTTTTGGGCGGAGAGCACTAGAAGACGTCTCCCATAGTTTTACAACTGGTTTTGGGCGGAGAGCACTAGAAGACGTCTCCCATAGTTTTACAACTGGTTTTGGGCGGAGAGCACTAGAAGACGTCTCCCATAGTTTTACAACTGGTTTTGGGCGGAGAGCACTAGAAGACGTCTCCCATAGTTTTACAACTGGTTTTGGGCGGAGAGCGCTAGAAGACGTCTCCCATAGTTTTACAACTGGTTTTGGGCGGAGAGCGCTAGAAGACGTCTCCCATAGTTTTACAACTGGTTTTGGGCGGAGAGCGCTAGAAGACGTCTCCCATAGTTTTACAACTGGTTTTGGGCGGAGAGCGCTAGAAGACGTCTCCCATAGTTTTACAACTGGTTTTGGGCGGAGAGCGCTAGAAGACGTCTCCCATAGTTTTACAACTGGTTTTGGGCGGAGAGCGCTAGAAGACGTCTCCCATAGTTTTACAACTGGTTTTGGGCGGAGAGCGCTAGAAGACGTCTCCCATAGTTTTACAACTGGTTTTGGGCGGAGAGCGCTAGAAGATGTCTCCCATAGTTTCACAACTGGTGATGGGCATTCCAATAAGAGAGATGTTACAGAACCTCTTTTCCTTTCCATTTTTCTTTTCAAAAATTGCTGCTGTGATACGAATACAGATAACTGGTCATCTGGATAACTGTGTCCAGATAGTCAGAATTCTATTGTAAATCTTTATAACTTCAATAAACACTTTTATTTATATAGCAATGAAAATATTTGGGAAGGACCTCAATGTTACTTATTTTAGAACAACATTTTTTAATCAAGAGTAAATAAGTGAGTTCTCATCAAAATTATAATTTTTTTAATTAATTTAAAAAACTCTTGTGGGCCTACATCCTTTAGAGTCAAAATTATAATGCTCATTTAATTAAGAACAGTTCTTAGGGCATAAAGATTGCAGGGAGCGAACTGTTAACAGTTGTTAACTGATGAGAATGACATGCAGGGAGTGAACTGTTGTCAATAACAACAGTTGTTAGCTGCACAGAATGACATGCAGGGAGTGAACTGTTGTCAATAACAACAGTTGTTAGCTGCATTGAGATTTACAGGGAGGGAGTGAATTGTTGTCAAAAACAACAGTTGTTAGCTGCATTGAGATTTACAGGAGAGTGAATTGTTGTCAATAACAACAGTTAGCTGACTAGAACTGTTGTCAATAACAAAAGTTGTTTTAACTCCAGATATTTACATGAAGGGAGTGAATTGTTGTGAATAACATCAGTTGTTAGCTATATATATTATGGTTTTTAGCGTCGCGTCTTAATACCCGTTTGGGTTACATGCTTAAGTACTAATTATGCTAATGGTTTTAGGGATTAAGGAGGTAATATTAATAGAAAGTGTACCCGCACTTGCATGTAGGTAGAGTGGAAACCCATTTGGGAAAAACCACCCTCAGTACACCCGACCAAGATTTGAGCCTCTATCTCCCTGTCATTGGCAGTTTAGTCTACTGTGAGAGTAGCGCGCTTGACCACGTGACCACCGAAGAGTGTCGCTACATAGAGATTGATGCATAAGAAGTGAACTGTTGTCATTCGAATGAGCTTCATAGTCTCGGCACTTAACGTCTTGGGTAAATAAATGTACAGGTTGTGTAAATGAAAATTAATTAGCCTGGTTGAATGTAAAAACACAATGTGAGAAAAATATTTCAGAATGCTGTAAGCTAGGATGACCCTCTGGCATCAGTCAGACCTTTTAACTGTGCGATTGACATTAACCAGGTGTACTATTACCAAGAAAATTATAGTTTAAATGAAATATTAAAGTGCTCTTTGATAAAATAAAAACATACCTGTTGTTTGCCTTGCTCCTCCTCGGGGTAGATGTCTGGGAGACCACGCAAGTGCAGGGCAAGCTAGCATCGGCGAGCTGCCCCACTTGTTCACTGTGTTGGGCGCAGCCCCAAGACTGGAGAGGAGGCAACCGATCTTTTCTCTTCTTTTTTAACTTCTTAACGCCCTCCACCTTCACACTCTCTTCAATGACCACAGAGTCTACCATTTCAATATTAGTTTTTGTTTTCTTTTTTGATCTAGGCTTATGTTTCTTGGGTAGGACCCCAACAACCAGATTGTCGGAAACACCGTGAACTATTTGACCGGACTCAGAAACGGGAGCGTCACTGACGATTTTCGTTTCACCACCATTATAAGATGTAGATGCTGAATCATTAATAATGTCGATTATGTTTTTTGAGGTCTTTTGTTCTCTTTTCACTGAATACACACACTTTACAGCATCTATTATACTGTCAGCTAGGCCTACATCTTTGGAGGTAATAATTGACGATAAACTGTTTAGAACCTCATTGACTACAAATTCTTCTTCTTCACTGTCCTTGTGAGATGTACAAGGCAAGATTTCTGTTTTGTTAATACCCGTCACATTTGTTGATTTTCTCCTGGGACTCGTTCTCTTTTCAGGGGCAGTCTTGTTAATGACATACGCTGGGCCTTCAGGCGGTTTGGTGACCGTGGGGTTCAGGATGTCTTCTGGCAGTTCTACTCTCGACAGACTAAAGAGATCCTGAGCATTCAAGTGCACTTCACTACTACAGAGTGATGATTGTTTGTTTCTGGGAGCTGATTGTGCAGACCAAGCAGTCTCGTTGGCAGTATCTGTGCCGAGATCGATCAGGTCCCCTACAATCACTTCTGAATGATTCACACCACCAAGGGGCCCATCACTAAAACAAAATAAACAAAAGGAAGTAGTTAATATCTAATACCACCAACACATTCGAGGGAAAGCTTTAGTCTCGTTTGGTTTGTTGGTGACGGGGAGGTTGGGGTTCGAGTTTAGACTCTGTTGGTGGGATTTGTTGTTCATATGAGATCTATTTTTTATTGCTGCAATACATTTTATTCTTTGAAAGTCACTGGTAGCTCCCTTTGCAAACACAATTTTAAAAAATCGGTCTAGACCAAATTGATGCATTAGTCTGCTATAATTACGCAACTCACCAGTTCTGTGCCAGGATATTCTTAGACTTTCTTCGACCCCTCTTTCTCCTCCTCTTTTTGACACCAGCTGTCACGGCTTGGTTTTCATCACTGCTGTCAAAACTTATATCCTGGCGTGGTGTGGAACGTTCAATTTCCTGTTTCGGCGGGCACGACTTGGTGGGTTCAATAGTTAATTCTTCAGCTATCTGAGCTAAACCTGCTAGATCAGCTGTGACGGGGACAGAGCTGTAATCAATTTGAAGAGTGAGCTCTTCAGACTCAGCCATTGCACTCTGTTAATAAACTATTTAGTAACTGCTTTCTTTAAGATTGTGAACTTTTCTTATGGGCAGATAATTAGGACAGAAACAAAAGTTAAGTAAATAATACGTGTGTGAAAAAGAAATATATCAACAAAACGTCACATTAACAATAAAACAGCAAATAATTTAAAGTTTGATGTTAGTACGAAATAAGAGTTAATTTTGTGAAAACAAATCATAGTCAGGGTTACCAACTCATATTACTAAATCCCCCTTGTATTATATAGATCTATTAGGACAGGTAGAATAGACCAAAATTTGCGTAATAGACGACATCTGGTGTGCATTCACGAAAATATGGGAAGAACTTCGTTTTGTCACTAGAAATTAAAATCCGATGATCCCCAGATAAAAAAAGTTGTTTTTTTTAGCACCGCGTCTTACTACCCGTTCGGGTTATACGCTTAAGTACTAATTACACTAATGGATTAGGAATTAGGAAGGTTGAATTTAGAGAAGTGAACCCGCATTTGCGTGGAAAAACCATTTAGGAAAAACCACACCCAGTTCACCCGACCTAGATTCGAACCTCGATCTCCCCGTCCTCGGCGGTCTGACTCAACACGACTGGCGCGTTAGCCAACCACGCCACCGAGGCGGGTAGTAAAAAAAAAGTTATTTGAAGGGGGGTAAGGGGGATAATTTTGAAAAACTCAACTTTTTTTTTAACTAGGTCGAGTGGGGTATCATTTTCCTTGTATTTTTTAATAATGAATCAAATGACACCAATCGCAAGTCAATACAATCACTTGTTACAACAAATTTACAACTAAATTACACTAAGTTACAATTAATCTTAATTAGAGAGCACAGGTGTTCCTTTCAATTTCGAATATTTTACCCATGTAGTGAGATCGAAGTTACTGACACCTTTTGCGTTTTGCCGGTAGTTATGTGAGTAGTTTTATCGTTGTAGTAAATAGATAAATAAATAAATAAACAGCCTTTATTAAAAGTTTTTACCATTTACAAAAAAAATAAAAAAATCTTATTCTAAAATCTAATAAAAACTTTATTCAACCTTTCACTTTCTTTTTATTTTCTTCCTTCTTCTTTTCCTTCTGTTTTCAGGTGGAGGCCTTGCAGTGATATCAGTAAATCAATATAGATATTGACAGTGATCCAGATGTACCAGCCCCTCCAGACTTGTGTTTTTTTATGCAAAAAACCTGTTTTGGAAGAATGGGTATAGCCTAGAAAGGAAGCTGTAGAAACAATCAAGCATTGCAGCCAAAAGAGAGGCAATGGGAAGCATGAACTTTTGACAGGAGATAGTAAAGTGGTCGTTCACCACCGTTGCGGAAATGTGTACACAAAACCTTCAGCTATATTAGCTGAAAAGAGAAAGTCTGCGGAAAAACCCGGAACCTCAGCTGAATCACTTGTATCTCCTAAAAAACCGAGATCTAAAGGGAGTTTTCGGTTTCAAGACAAATGTTTCCTTTGCTGTGAAGACGCCCGCAAAGCACAGAGAAAAGATCCTAACAGTGTTTGTACAGTAAGTTCTAATGATATCAAACAAAAAAATAGACAGCAAAGCACTGTTGATAAGAAACAGATGGGGGCGAAATGTATTAGTGGTATGAAAACAAAGAATTCAAAGTGGTGGGAGGAATCGTTCAAAAGGTTTCACGATGATGTTTTAAGCTCATATGTTTTGACAAAACCAGTTCTGTCACTGATAATTGAGGCCATTAAAGATTTCTCTGGTATTGCTTTCTTTACTTCCGAACATATGATGCTTGGAGAGTCGCATCAAAAGGGACAGTTGTGATATCAAGAAATTGCAACAATGGCTTGAGCTCAATAATCCTTTAAATGTCACAACGACAGTTCCAGTTTCTCCAGGGAACTGGGATTACGGAACTAATTCCATCAATTTCCATATGGCCAAAGAGATTGGCAGACATAAAATGGCTCAATTGGTTGGGAGGACGTTTGTTGGGATCAAAATGAAACGAAGTGAGAACATACGATCTTTTGCAGCTGTTACCACCTCTGTCAAGGTAACTGATAAAGTTATCAACACTGATCCTAAGATTTTCTACCAACGAATACTTATTTGGAGGAAACTACTGACGATTTGTCAAGTGTTTTAAATTTGAAATCACCACGTACCTCTATCTCTGTTTACATATTCTGGAATGCGGAAAAACATGAAGTCAGCACTGTATGATGAATTCACCACTGTTAATGAACACGAATTGAGTCGCACTGAAGCTTTTCGTGGTTGATAGTGATACCTGCTGGACACTGTAAAGTGGAACAAGGACAGGTGCAAAACTTACCATGACGTTTGCATGCGGCACGTAAACTACGTGAAAAACAATTTCATGTCGGCAAAAACACACTTAACAGTGGTATTCAATGTTATGATGAGCCAGATAGTATGAAAAAGAGTGAACAGTTACGCAAGTACTGGCATATTACCCCACAGTTTCAGATTTCAGCAGTACTCTGTTTATGGCAATCAAATAATATATAATAATAATATAATAATTAGCACCGCGTCTTACTATCCGTTCGGGTTATACGCTTAAGTACTAATTACACTAATGGATTAGGAATTGGGAGGGTTGAATTATAGGAAGTGAACCCGCATTTGCGTGGAGGGAGAGTGGAAAACCATTAGGAAAAACCACCCCAGTTCACCGACCGAGATTCGAACTCGATCTCCCGTCCTCGCGGTCGAGCTCAACACGACAAGCGCGTTAGCCAACTACGCACGAGGCGGGTCAATGGAAATCAAGAGCGGTTCCTGCTAATGCTCAAACAAGAAACAGTTGATCATCATGCTGTCTACTATATTATTATTATTATTATTATTAGCACCGCGTCTTACTACCCGTTCGGGTTATACGCACTTACGCTAATGTGCAATGGTAGGGTGATTGCGAGATGAAATGGAGGACCTACAGTTTAACGTGGAATCCGAACCACGGTAGAGGCCTGGCATTCCTCACATTCACAAGTTATGATTAATACACATCTGTCAGAGGTGAAGGAAGGGTTTGGCAATCAGATAAATCTGTGCCTGTCTACTATACTTCAAAACAATAAAGTCACGGTGAGACAGTCTTCTGGAGATGCAGATCTGCTAATTGTTCAGATAGCTGTAGATAAGTCTCAGCAATTACTACCAACCATTGTTACTCAAGACACAAACGTCCTGGTAATCCTAACTGCCCATGGAGCACCTAAAAAGCCTATACTTTTCTTAAAACCTAAAATAGGACGTGTGAAGAGGAAAGTGTATTCTTCCACCTCATTAAAAGGTCAACACCGTGGTATAAAAACGTACATCCTCCTCGCACATGCGTTTAGCGGGTGTGACACAACTAGTGCCATACACGTCAAAGATAAAAAGCTACTTATGAAGTCGATAGCTAGTGACAGTGCCTTGAAGGAATGTGTTGACACTTTCAATAGAACGAATGCCAGAGCTGATGAAGTGAAGAAAGCAGGTTAAACCATATTCCTTCATCTCTACGGAACTAAGGTAGAAAACCTCACTCTCGATGCACTTCGTTTCACTCAATATCCAGAATCTTTG
This sequence comes from Timema podura, assembly GCA_033556935.1. Classification (NCBI taxonomy): domain Eukaryota; kingdom Metazoa; phylum Arthropoda; class Insecta; order Phasmatodea; family Timematidae; genus Timema; species Timema podura. The sequence goes on along the minus strand of JAVRXN010000005.1, from coordinate 46,609,162 downwards.
AAAAGGGACGCACCCAAATGGAATCCCTTCTCCCAACTTCTGCTAGTGCTGCGCAACATTTATTTATGGTCTACCATCAAATCCAAGAGTGGCTTGGAAATAAATTAAAACCCAAACAGTGGGGATGGCTACGTGAAGACGGTGACTTACATCCTGTTCGGACTATTCTACCTCCTGCTCCTAACAAAATAATCAAGCTTATATCGTATTCCTGCAAAGGTGATTGTTCGTCAGCCCAGTGCATGCAGTTGCAAGAAAAGCGGAATAACCTGTTCTGCACTGTGCAAAATGTGTGAGGGGAGTAACCTGCTGCAATACACTGCTTGAAAAAGAAGAAGTTACGGTGCCAACTGAAGTCGATTTTGAAACTTCAATGACGTTGAAGAAGAAGCAGATGACCCTGATTTTGATGACTGATATTTTGAGTTCATTTAATAAGTTTATGACGATTCTATATGATACAAAGAATATGTTTTTGAACGTAAAATAAATGTAATAAAGTTGTGCTCTCTCATAAAATGTAATTTTTGACTTTTTATTCATAAAACCTGTCGTAACTTTGTAACAAGTGATCGTATCGACTTGCTTATGATGTCATTCGATTCACCATTAAAAAATACAAGGAAAACGATACGCCACTCAACCTAGTTAAAAAAAAGTCAAGTTTTTCAAACTCCCCTTCCTCCCTCCCTCAAAACATGTCAAAACAACTTTTTTATTTGGAACTCATCGGATCTTCATTTATAGCGCCAAAACGAAGTTATTCCCACATTTTTATGAATGCACACCAGTTGTCATTGTCAAACCTTCTTTTACCTGTACTACATCTAAAGATATTGTCAGCAGTAGGATGCCAGCCTAAAAATTGTTTTTCAAAGTGTTTTAATCCTTACAGCGTTATTTATCCATTGGACTCCTCATACTTAGTAAGACTTTAAATAGCTACTATGTTTCATTATTAATCGTTGTATTTTTCTTATGTATTGTTCAATGTAAGTTACGCTATGCATTATTTTTAATTAGCTGTACATTATGCGAGAATATAACACAGACTTAAGGAGGGATAGTATTTTAACAGTACAAGAAAGATTAACGTGAATATTTGTTTATCAGTTTATTGTATACAATTACTTGATCCACAATAATTCGAGACAACCTGTCAAAATAAAGTAAGAAGCTATCATAATGTTTGTGGACCCAATTTATGAATTTGAATGGAGGATTCAGAAACACTAATTAATTCGTCGGTAGGTATTCGTTGCAAAATGCTATGTTGCACTTAGTTGTCCTATTGGTTTGTCAATATTTATACAAGATGTGGACAGCTTCCTAAAAGTATATATGTATAAGTGTTTATTTATTGTTGAACAATCTTATTGGACAAATAAAGTTGTAATATTAAATGTGATACAATGCAGAACTATTTAACTAATAATATGTTTCTTGGTTTTTAACAACGTATTTAGCGATCTCTTTAAAATACTTATTAGTTCCAAGAGAAAAATGAGGAAACACACTATGTTTTTTTTCCGCGGCAATTTTTCCCGCCTCTAAGAATAACAAGAATATAATTTTTATAATGTGTTGTGAAAGATCCTATTTATTATAAACTAAAATGTTGTAAATTTTGTATTTAAGTGCAAATAAATATAGTCTTAAGTTTTAATCTATTTCATGTTCGAATTTTATTTTGTGAGTATTACTGCACTTTTCTATTTCCATGTGTGAAAATATAAATATGTTTAATATTAAGGTTAAGTGACAAAATTCATTTCGAGTTTAGATTTTCATTTTAAGAAATGGATTATACTCAGCAAATAGTAAGTGCATTCTTAATATTTACTAACGTGATAATTTATTTGTCCTGGTTATTACATTTAGATCTTTGTGTGAAAGTAAGCACCAGTGAGGTACAAGACAAGTTTTTTTAAAACAATTTGTAAAAGGTTTGAAAGAGTAATTTATTAGTGAATTTAGGGTTAATATACTGCTTGTACTACAATAACTTCATGACGCTTAAGAAATTCCTAGAACTCGGCCAAATTTCTGCTCACATTAGAATTTGCCAATAGACTTATTTGTAAACAATCAAATTAAGAATAAGCTAAAACCATGACCCTAATACTATAACCACTGTAGGTTTTTAACTATTTTCATAAATAAGCAACGCAATATACTGTTAAGATTATAATCACATTTGTGTCTATAGTTTTGGCATCATCTAAATATTATTTTGTTAGGTTTTAAATAGTTTTAAGTTATTTTATCAAAATTTCAACAAATCCTTGACTTAGTTGAGTTCATTATTTTACTTTGTTGAAATAGATAATTATAAAATATTTTTTTAATTCACTTATTTAGCAATATTCTGTATTTTTTGTTGTTGTTTCAATGGTAATAAAATATTGATATTTTGGTTTAAAAACGCCTTATGATTTTGGTGATTCACTTAGGCCTATACAACTCGCCTCGGTGGTGTAGGTGTTAGTTTCATATTGAGCTAGACTGCTGAGGACAGGGAGATCAAGGTTTGAATCTCGGTCGGGTGAACTTTTTTTTTTTCCTAAATGACTTTCTACTCTCTCTCAGCGCAAATGTGAGTTCAACTTTAAAATTCAATCTTTTCCATTCCTAATTCATTAGCGTAATTAGTACTTAAGCGTATATAACCTGAACGGATAGAAAGACGCGTTGCTAAAAAAACTTAGGCCTATTCACAAATATTATGAAATGAAAATGAAATTTGGAAATAGAACACAGAGAGAGGAGGATTACTTAATTTATTTCTATGTTATAGGCCTATGTAATGTAATCGATAATTTAACACAAAAACCAAAACAAATTTTCAGTTAAATAACAAAATTACTGTAATATTGTAAAATTATATATAAGCTAATTTAAAAAGAACGTTAATATTTATAAGATAGTCACATGTCACCAAAGTACCTATTTAAATATGCAATAGTATCTTTTTTTATTATTTTTATAAACTATGGTACCCCCAAATGAATACAACCTAACCTTCCAGGTGTCAACAAAATTTTTGTCATTAAATTCAGAGCTCCTGAGATATTTTGTAATAAAACACTGTTTTTTGGCTAATGTTTTGAACTACCGGTACCTAGGCTATCTACAATTATTTTACCATACAGTATTAATTTTGTTATCATTGGAAATTTACTTTTGTTGTGTGTACAAATGGTAAAAAACATTTTATCTCTCATAATAAAACATAGAAAAAAACTTATAATATGCCACCCTATTTGCGTACTATTCTGTGAAGCTTATCCATTTTTATGCAAAATAAAAACACACTTAACCACATTTTGTAGTATAGTTTGACTAAAAAAATATCTTTAGTAGGATTTAATTTGCCTCTTAGTTTAGGAGGACCTCTTGTAAGCTTAACAATTCAAATTGAATTAAGGTTTTTATATAAAATGTTTTCTTTTGTTCTGGGAAGGAAGCATGAAGGACTTGACACATTACTTCCAATTACCGAGCAAAGAAGAGGAGAGAGGAAGCCATAAAGAAAATAGTTCTTTGGTTATAGATTTGGAAAGTGGTGACAGTAAAAGTGTGAAAAAATTAAAGAAAAATAACAAACACTTCCATGCACCATCTGAAAATAGTTATAATAAAAGTAAAAGTTCAAAAAATTGTGGTAGTCCAAGTAGTTCCTCTGTCACTGGTTCACGGAAGAAGAGTAAATCCAAATTAAAGAAACAAAACATTGAAGACAATGTTGCAGCAGAGGACGCAGACTGTGAAAAAAAGATTCATCTTTCAGACATTGAAATAGGCCTACAAGAAATCAAAATTCCTATCAAGAAGAAAAAAAATCACCCCAAACAAAAATTCGGTAAGATCTCTCCAAAGTTAAAAAAGAAAAGGAAAAAACTTTCTTTGGCTGCAAACGATATTTCCGTTGATTCTGATATGTCTAAGTCAGGTCTTAGTAAAATAAAGGCCACTGGGGGTTCAAGCAGCCACTCACCAGCTGAAGTTCATATAAGAAAAATATCTTCTAGTAAAAATGTCTTTGAAATACCATCAAACGGATCAAAAGACTGCGAGAATATTGCCGCCAACTACTCTTTCCAGAGTTCTTTTGTCAAATGTCGCTCAGGGGATTTCATATCTTCAGAACTAATGCCACAAACCGAGTACGATAGTAGTGGTCTAGAATCATCACAAAAGCAGTCCAGCCCAGTACAACCCAACAATTCAAGGACTCAGCCCCAAACAAATGCATTTGAAAAGCTAATGTCAGTTCAAGTTCGCTGTGCACAAAGTGAGAGTTCTGATGGCGCGTGCACTGACTCGGAAAACATTCAGAAAGAAGAAACATGTGTGAGGGCCAATGAAGAACCACACAATGTCATGAAAAAAACACAGAGAACGAGGAGACAACATAACCTAGAAGAGAAGTCAGGAAAGAAGAGCGCAAAACGTAAAAGGTTGAATAAAGACGTCCCAAATGAATTGGTTGAAAGAATGGCTAAGAAAATAAAAAGGCTAGTTACTCTTAATTATGATTCTGATGTGGATGTAAATGAAGTTGTTGATACTGATAATGATATTGAATCTAAAGAAAAAAAATACTTGGATATCAACACACCTCTAGAAAACCTCACAGCAGATCATTTTGTACCATCACATGGCGGAAAGGCGAAGTATAAATGTAAAAAGAAAAAAAAGCTCACTCCAGAAAAAGTTGTCCCAATGAAAGAAAATAGTCAAAAGGAAATTAGAAAGAAACCAAAACACAAACCACCTGTGTCTGAACCTGTCTTGGAGGATCCTGTTACAGTACAGTTACAGAAAGCTCTGAAACGAGTGGAAAAGGCAGAAAAGTCCATACAGAAGTATATGGAAATGAGAAACAGCTGCACAACGACAAACTCTCAAAATAAAACTGTTTCTCAAGAACTGACTGAAAATATAAAATCACGCAGAATAGGTCTTCGAGACCCTAGAGCTTCAACAGAAGTCTTGAATGAAACTTCAAACAAAAACTGTCCAGTTATTACAGATGGTATAAAATCACCCTGCAAAGAAAATCTACTAAAAAACCCAAGGCCAACAATAGAATTCCAAAAAGACAAATCTTCTAAAGATAATTCTCATAAAAAGGAAAGTAGAAGAGTTAAAGGATCTCCTGATAAGAAAGCACTTAGGAAAGTAACTAGAATTCTCGATGGAGAAATGGAGCCACACATTCATTATTCATCACTCGAGGACTCAGCTAATGTCGAGATGGTTGACGAGGTCAAGGGAAATAAACGTTCACGCAAAAGGAAATCAAAAATTGACCTTGAGGTAAATGACAATTCCCAATCAATGGAAGCCATTGACATTAAATTGTCTGACAGCTTTGATGAGATTAAGTGCAAAAATGGGCTCTTCAATTATTTCAACAAAGTTTCCAAAGAAGAAGTTTTGTCCAAACCGCAAAAGATCCAAGTTAAAGCACTGGTTCATACCCCACCAACAACTCCGACAAAGAAACTCAAGAAAAAAAAGACACAGGAGCCTGTGTGTTCAACAGAGAAAAAGTTCAAAAGGCGCTCTTCGAATCGCCTTGCCTTGTCAGATGAAATTAGTCTGCTATGCTCTGAAGTAATTCAACTCGAGCAGAACTCAAATGATTTTGATTTTTCGGTCGATTACAAAGTCCGAACCCCAACAAAGTTGAATGATGTTCGACTCACGGTCGATAAGGAAATCAAAAGAACACCTGAAAACAAAACTTTAAGCGAGGTGGAAGTGGGCTGCAAAGTTTTCCAGTCAACAAGTAATTTGAAACTGAAGACACCCTCAAAAAGTTGTGAAAACATTGATAAATCTAATGAAGGCAGCCGGAAGATTCCTTTGTCGAATACTTGGAAACTCCGAGTTCACCTCGGCAGTCAGGAAAAGAATGCACTTGATTGCGGGAGCGAATCAGGTGAGTAATTTCCTTGACATTTATATAAACAAATAAAAAATATATATGGGCAATTCCAATGTGACGGGTGTTACATTCTGACATGATTTTGAATAGTTTTAATTTAATTGTATCTTTTAATAACATGTTACACAACTTTTAAATTTTGTGAATACAAAACTTTCTACTATCTTTTAGAATACATTAAAAAATTTAGAATAGAGACAACCATTTTTTATACAAAAATAGATTTTTGTGTGTGACGGGTGTTACAATGAAAAGACATCAACTCAGAAGTCAACTCTTATAACTAAAAACTCTGTGAAATTAGGGCACTATTCTCAGTTGCAAGTATATAGTTCTAAAGTATATACTATAATGAGTGTTTTAACTCAAAATTGTTTACAAATATTTGAGAACTATTATTTGATATTTAAAAAAAACTTTGTGACGGGTGTTACAAATCATTGTGACGGGTGTTACAAGTCTGAAATAAAATTAATGTTTTAGTATCTAAACAAGAATTTTCTTATTTATACATGAAACATTATGGTATTTTGTCAGTTCAACATTAATATACATTTATTAGGTAGCTATTTTGAGTAAAATTTTTTATTAAATTTTTAAAATACTAAACAGTACTACATTCTAGATCATATGGTATAACATTTTCAGATATTTGAATACTGTTTACATGAGTTTCATGGTTTGAATTTTAAATAAGTGTTTAAATATAAAATCACTAAATAATAATATGTAAGACTACATTATCTCCTTCAAAGTAAATAGAATTGCCTAATAGAGAAACTCTATTCAGCACTATATTTTAGAATTGTCTCTACTTTAACTCTTCCCCTATTATCAACAGTAGCTTCCAATTGCTGAATAACGTCTTCAATTCCAATCCAGGCAACATCTTCTTTAGGTGGATACACAAATAATAAATCATTTGACTGCTTCCTCAAAAATTTCATATTTAGTAAGGAGTTCTCTTTCTCCATTATTAGCCCAACGTAATGCAGGTGTCTTGATTTTGTGGCAAATTTTACCAGCAAGAAATCCCCTGGAGAAATAGAGGTATGAGGACAAGGCAGTTCAGGTCCTGAAATATCATCATTTAAACTGTAGATTTGTTTTTCTTTACTGTCTGAAAATTTTGTTGCAGATACCCGATATTGACCACAAGGGGCAATGCAGTAAAAACTCTGTGTACCAGGAATCGGATTAATGTTGCTCCAAAGCTCATTAAGTTTGTCTTTCACAGTTGTCTGCTTTATATCATTTGTTGTAATAGTAATAATGTTAATGTTTGGACAAACTTTTTTTGCAACTCTGGCAAAAGATTAATGTTCAGTGACAATTTCCCTTCGTACTCCGACCATAGAACTAACTCCACGCTTCACAGTTCCTCCAACCCCATCTACAGCTCCTTTCCCATGTGAGGTAGCGAAGAAATGCCATTTAAGTGTAAGATTCCACTGTGTTTGAAGGTAATGTAATGCTGAAAACATATATCTGTTCTTAAATTGAGCAGCTGAACCATCACTGAATATATCAATATGGTCAAAACCTTGATCAGCAATTCCACCAATCAAAACTTTCATAAATGTGTACACAGCATATCTATCGTGGGAAAGTGAGTCGCTAACAATCGCAAATGTTCTTTATATGTATCAGCATTAAATTTTTTTCTTTGTCGACATATTACTTGTCTTTCTGCAACTGTTTTAGCCATCCTTTAACAATATAATAAATAGCATTAATTACCTTATATATGTTGGTTTTAACATAGGCCTAACCTTAAAATTATTTATGCTACAAGAACATAAATTTGAGATTATTTTGAATCAAACTAGTATATTTAAAGACTAAAATAACTCATTATGATACTTAATGTTAACACCAACCTTTCTTATTTTTAGTAGGTAATTTTGATCTAGGTAACCTACTTTATACAACACACAAGCAAATAGGCTAAGAGTGAACTTAACAAGAATCAGATATAGACCTATGTTATATGTTTAATCAAAAAACAACAATGGCTAGGTCTTATCAGCATAGCCAACCTAATTTAATATTTACCATGCTAGCAATATCATTTATAATAAAGGCCTACTTTAAAGTTAAACATTGATCTTTCATTTGCTTATTTGGAAACAGTGCAAAGTTACACAGTAAAAGGAATAATTGAAGATGAGACATACATAATCTTTTATTAACAATGAATATATTAACTTTTGAAGTTATAGGCCTACTATTTTATCAATCTAAGCTATGGTAAGGTAATATTTAAACTACCAAACAATAAAGAGAACATAATTTAATAAGAAGACTATTTATCACAACAATCACATTACCCTGCCTAGCTTCATTGTAACAGCCGTCACTCTCATTTGTAACACCCGTCACGCACATGTAACACCCGTCACATAGTTTTTGCCACAAGATTGAGGAGATATATTTTTCAAAAAATTGCACAGTAATTGGGAGAGCTTTTTAGCTTTGTTCTCACAAATTTACTCATTAGAAGAAAAAATTATAAATGTTATAGAAACTTTTATATTTTTTTGTGACGGGTGTTACAAAACTATTAGACATGATTGAAAAAATTCTTAACATTGATATTGTTTATTTTTTAGGTTTTTTTATTAAATTTATATTGAATATAAGACCTTAGTAGACAATATCAATATATTTTTATAAGCCATACTGTTACCTGGACTGAATTGTTCAATTTCTTTTTTCACACTTTGGTAAGCGGTTTTTATCTTCAACAATGTGTGGCAAATTTGGGTACACCTATACTAGTCCATTTAATTTATAAGTCAAATTGTTGGCTTTTATATAAAAATATAGTGTTTTCTGAGTAAAATGAGATTTGTTTCAAAATTTTTACTAGAAAATTAAAATAAAGTGGTCATGTCTCTTCTCTCGTGGAATGGCCCATATCTCTTATTTTTTGCACAGTGTCTCCCTGTTCATTCAGGCTATTCACATATAAATACACCAATGGAGGTAGAGCAGAGTTGCCACACACCTGGAAAACCAGGGAAAATACAGGGAATATTTTGTGTCTGGAAAAAAACAGACAAATCAATGGAAGTTTTGTGAGTTCATAACATTTCAACCACAAACTTTAAATGGTTGACCTATATATTAACATAGCAATATCATTGTCCTGTAATAACCTCACACTTGCCACTTTTATAAAAAATCATAGAAAATACTGGAAACCTGTAGAATCTAGATCAGGGGTCCCCAATTATTTTTGATGGAGGTCCGCTTTAAAAATTCAAGATACTTCCGTGGTCTGGCAAAACTTTAACTTTGACTCAAGTTCAAGCCCTATAGGACTATACTAATTCAAAAACGTGATTTTCTTTCCTTTTAGTTATTTTACCTATTTATTATTGCTGGCCTTCCATGTCTACTGCAGGGTGCAGAATATGTTCAGAAATCCAATATTTCCCCAGAACATAACATTTTCATAAAAAATTTCCCCGAAAACCATAGCACTCAAAATAAAACATTGAATATTTTATAGAGGCTGAAGGGAATAAGGATTATTACCTACTACATAGTTTGGAAAATTCATATCAACTTTTAAATGACTAATGAAATTATGACATTACATTTAACTGTTGTTCCATAGTGTGATGAAATCGAAGCTTGGAGTGTCTCGATATCAAAGTTGAGTTCCTTCATCGAGTGTAATTCCTTTGATTCGAAACATGGTGATATTTGACACTTTGATCGCTGACTGTGGAAAAATATGACTTTGGGAAGGTTCGGTTTAAAAGATGCTAGTGAATAATTACTTAGGACTTGAGCAATAAAAAAATAGCTTTAATCTTAATATATTAATGTAATGCATTGAAAATTGTTTCTAAATGTTAGTGATGTCAAAATTCCTTGACATTTACATTTTATCTCTTCCCATACATTCTTAATATGTATTCATATATTTGCAAAAATAAAACACTAAAACATGTAAATAACAAAAGAAAACTTAAACTAAAGTTCCATGTTTGATCTACACAGTATCACTATAACACATAGCTCATGTCGAGCACATTTATAATTTGCCATTTTGAAGTCGGACTACAAAAATACTAATGATTTCATTGAAGATTGCCCAATTATGATTACTGCCGTTTTGCCGGAATTTTCTTTTAGGGTCATTTAGGGCCTAAAGGGATTTGAGAGCTAATAATTAAGGTATCGAAAATTGTGATGCTAAGATATGGTAGTGTCTCGATTCTTTTGATGCCTGTAAGAATAAATGTTATCAAAGAATCAAGTCTGATATCCTTAATATACATTAAAGTGCTTTAAAAAAAATTTGTTTTCTTTGTCGAAATCTTTGTTGGATTTTGAAATGGATCCAACCATACAAATATTAAATTGGTAGAGTATTGTTACTACCCTCTTCAATGGCACATGGTATAAGGTGCTACTCTCACTATAGAAGACTGCCGGAGACGATGAGATAGGGGTTCGATCCCGGTGTACTAAGGGTGATTTTTCCTAGATGGTTTTCCACTCTCTCTCCACACAAATGCAGGTACGCCTCCAAATTCAACCTTCCTAATCCCTAACACATAAGCGTAATTAGTACATAGGCGTACAACCCGAATAGATAGTAAGACACGGTGCTAAAAAAAATATTGTTATTAGAACTAGAAAGTTAATGAAATAAGTTAAAGACGTAGTTAACTCACAATGAAAGTTGTTTAGTAGCTGATATAATTAACATTTATCTATAATTGTTTTAAATTTTTTAGATGAACCTGATCCATCAGATGATAGCGACTCAATATTTAGTCTAAGTACTAAACAGAAGAACACCAAAAAGCCAATGCCATCAAAACTGAAGGAAGACGACTCTGAAAGAAGTAAACTTTATAAAATGCTGATTTTGTCAGATGATAGCGATGTGATGTTATCCCCGTCTTCTAGAAGGAAGAACAACAGAAGCTCTGTCAAAAAGATGGTCATTAGAAATGGAAAAATGAGGTTTTCATCGAAAAATAAAGAAACTGATTCTTCATCTGAAGCCCTCTCATCAGATGACAGCAGTGGGATGGAAACTCAGACATCAAGAAAGAAGACCAAGGAAAGCTGCCGCCAAAAGACTGTAATTACCGGTAGAAAGACCAGGGTGTCTTTGAGGATCATCGAATCTAACGCCAAAACACCTCCAATTGACCAGGAAAAAGTGGAAATAATATCACAATCAAGTAAGACAAAAATCTGTTTTAATGCTTGTATTACTTAAAAATGAATTGGTTTTTATGATCAGTCTACTTGGACTCAGTCAGAAGTGCTTCTATCTATTGAGATAAGGGTTCCTGGTTCTATTCTCGGCATGGGATTTCCTCTATCACAGTGATGAATTAACAACCAGGGAAGTGAGTCTATTCTAGAAACAAGTTAGTTTGTGATTCATGTGTTAATCTACCCAGTCTGTTTAGAAAGTGCACGTTAAATACCCCAATATAAAATGTGCCTAAAACAAAAAACTAGTGTGCTCGCTTTAATCACCTTATATTAGATTATCTCTACTAAGCCAGGTAAATAAATTGAAGAGGGAAATTTTTTAAAGTATACAATAAAATAAAATAACCTCTACCAGAACCTGAATAACTTGAGTTTATCCCTCCCTCTCGGCTCAATCCAGCACTCTAATCCACACTCTGATAGTATATTCTTGAAAGTAATATCTATTTAGTCAATATTTTTTTAATGATTCTTGTACCCTTAGAAGCTTCACGTTTGGCACCGGTATTTCTCCGTGGGAACTCCCGTTTCAAACCAAAGGTAGATCCTTTGATTGTCGAGGCTCGTAGAAACTTCTTGATGAGCGGTGTACCGGACGCTGTCAAGAAGATGGTGGACGTCCAGCGCATGTGAGTCTTGGTTGAGTCTAGTTTGTTTTCAGAAAATAGTTGCACAAAGCTCTGACAAAACGTTTGACAGGTGATCAATAATTGTTTATTGAGGTAAAAATTGCTCATTTAGTTGCTGCAAACCATGGTATTTTATAATCTACAGCAAGCTGTAGGTTAGATAAGCTCCTTGTCACATATTAACACACAACTATCTGTTTAGTAGGATGTACAGAGGCATATATACAAATGCTTCTCCAACAACCCTTTTTCATTTTGTTGTAATTATTTCAGGTTTTTGTTCTATGGTGAACCATTCTCTGATTCACTCCCACTAATATTGTCACTGCATATTTTAAGAATAAAATTTTGAAATGTTATTAAAAATTAAATAATGTCTCACTGCCCCAGTTAATCCACATCCCTGTTAATGCGACCCTGGATATTTGATCTTCAAAACATTTTGAAGAAAATATTTTATATGTTATGAACGCATTTGAACTAACTAAATATGACATACTTCAACATATTATTTTTCGAACGGCTACTAAACAGTGTTTAAACAAAGACTAGTGAGTGATGAGATCTATAACACAAACATAGAACAATTCAGATGTCAGAATGAAATAACATAGTGTCCTTTGGTTTGTTTCTATAGAAACTTTTCTCTTTATCTAGACTGTCTCTGTGGTCTAGTGGTTAGAGTTCCTGGCTACAGATCTAGAAGTCCCGGGTTCGATCCTCGGAGCTTTCAGAAATTTTCTTTAAAGCAATAGGTTTGGAACGGAGTCAAACTCAGGCTCATGAGGACAAATGAGGAGATACTAGAATAACATGACAGCCTCTTTCTCTAACTATTGGCACTATCATTGCTAATGACAGCGGCCATTAAGTCAGTATAGCTCGATTGCGGGCTCATGCTCGCGCGGAGTTAGATGCACCTTATGGATAGTTTTATTAATTTTTTTTTGGCACTGCATCTTACTACCTGTTTGGATTGTACACATATGCATAATTACACTTAGATGTTAGGGATGAGAAAAGCTTAATTTAATGAAGTGTAAGGGCCTACCAACATTTGCATGGTGGGAGAGTAGAAAATCATTTAGTAGAAAACCATTCTCAATACTCACGACCAGGATTCATAAAGCGATCTTCTTGTCATTGGCAGTCCAGTCTATTCAGAGAGTGACGCCTTGGACCATTCAACCACCAAAGCGGGTTAGTTTAAAAATTAGAAGTAGTGTTAAATGACGATAACAAAAATCTTATCTTTGACTTTGCTTCTCATGTTTCAAGCTTCACAATCCCTTAGTACTTAATTGGCTATTTTGAAACTATGTCCTCCTTCAACTAATAATGCTATGTATTTTATTATTCCAGTTTTGACGAGCAGGAACACACCATCTTCCCGGAGGTGAGCCATGTCCAACAGAAAGATTCAGACTCCTACATATGGAATCTCCCCGATGAGTCGACAAGTGTGGTGACCCATTCACAAGATATAAACATTGAACAAACATTTTGGGGAGGGGGCCAAACTCTAGTTCCAGGAGTCTTCACGGAGAGCACCGCCTCTCCTACAGGCTACGAGAGACTCGCTTCCCCTCCACCAATCACAGCCTTCAGGAGGATCCTACGAGAACTGAAGCTTGAGTTTCCAAACTTCCCCATCTACCGCGCTTTTCGAGCGCTGCGAGACAAGTTCCTGGAGCATGAGGAGGGGAGTGTCCCAGGGGAGGGAAATAAGAAGGGGCGAGGCAGGTCTAAAGGTCTCCAGCCGGATGAGAAAGTGGCAATCAACTCGCAGGTCCTGTGGACGGAGAAGTATCGTCCCACATGTGTGGATGACGTGTTTAGTAACCTGGGCAGCGTGAGACAGTTGAAGAGCTGGCTGGAAACTTGGAAAAATCATTGTGAGGAGGCGGGGAAGAGGGACCATCAGGCATGTGACTGTGAGTAGACTATTTCATGTTACTTCCTCCCTTTTCACACCTCACAAATATACCTAGCGTATCTCTCACCTTGGGTCTTACTACCCGTCTGGAAAGCTACATGTTTACAATAATAGGATAGAGATGGGGAAGGAACAATTTAAAGGAAATGTATCTTGATATGTGTACAGAGAGAGGAGGGAACCATTTAGAAAAACCCTTATTGTAGTACGTTTGGTTGGGAATCAAAACAATCATCATCAAACTGTTTCAGCCTGTGGCTGGGTCAGTTTAGTAAAATGCCTCCATCTTCCTTTATCCTTTTACCATTCTTCTCCTCTTGCTTGGAACACTTTCTGTTATATGCTCCTTCCTTCTTTTTCTTGGCCTTCCTTGCAGTCTTTTTCCTACATACTTCATTGCCAACATTTTCTCTGCTATCCTCTCTTTTTCCATCCTCATTACATGCTCATACCATCTCAGTCTTGCTTCCTCTACTACCTCATGTACTCCCTGTACCTCCACTATTTTCCGGATAACTCCAACACGGACAAATTGGACCTAGACAAGACTGACGGTTTAGTCGGCATGCCCGCTGATGTTAGTCCTTTGACCTGTTACATTTCTATAATCTATAAAAGGGAGTTGCAAGAAATGGATCATTTAAACTGAAGGGGGTGGTGGTTAGAGGGAGGAAAGAAGTAAACATCATAGAGGAAACTTTTTTTCAATTTTGATATACGATTTATCATCAATGGAACAAGGTACAGGAAAAAGGGATGGAAACTCATAAAGGGGACGAATCACAGTAAACACACTACACTGCTGCTACTGTACAAAGAGGTTAAAGTGTGAACTTTTCACTGTAAAAGTCATTTTGTGGTTGTTTGCTTTTATATCATTCCCTCCTGTACACTCTTACAACAATGTTCTGTGTATTTTGGTAAGATATAAATTGTTTGAAGTTTCCTATATTCAAAGATCCCTTAATAAGCCTGTAATGTAATGAAGCTATGTTGTGCAATGTTGTGTGACTGACCCTGCTTGTCGGCCATGTTCACAGCGAGCAGCGAGGACGAGTTTATCAATGACGGCGATGAAGAGAGCCACAGTAATGCTCCAGATAATACGGCCATCCTTCTGGGTCCATATGGCTCGGGCAAGACTGCGGCTGTATACGCCGTGGCTTCTGAACTCGGCTGCAAGGTACAAACAAAACACTCTCAACAAGAACTAACAACTATTCAAATACAAATATTGAATAAAACTACTATTTTATCAATCCATAAAAATAACTAGTCGGTCCATTAATATTTGAGAATTTGAGAAAATTTTATTTCACACCAGCATTTTTTAAACATTTTAACTATAATAATTATGCACCAGCATTAAAAAAAAATTTAATTATAATAATTATGTAGAGTTTGGTCCCATCCATTATTTTACGAATCCGAATATTGAAAAAATTATGAACCTCAGCGGAAATATAAATATATTTATTTATTTAGCACCACGTCTTACTACCTGATTGGTTTATACACTTAATTACTAATTACACTAATGGGCTAGGAATTGGGAGTGTTGGAAATAGAGGTAGTGAACCCGCATTTATGTAGAGGAAGAATGTAAAACCATTTAGGAAAAACCACCCCCAGTTTAGATTTGAGGGCCCCATCCCTAATAAAATCTAATGGGCCTGTTTACATGTGTGCTATTCACGAGCGCTGAGAGATGGAGGTGTGGTGGGGTGAATAACAGGTTCACTTCATTACAACAAAAGAGACATACTGATTTTATGAACATGCCAAATATTATTATTATTATTAGCACCGCGTCTTACTACCCGTTCAGGTTATACGCACTAACGCTAATATATAATGGTAGGGTGATTGTGAGATGAAATGGAGGACCTACAGTTTAACGTGGAATCCGAACCACGGTGGAGGCCTGACATTCCTCACATTCACAACATGCCAAATAAATAAATAATTGTTGTAAATACCCTAGAATATGCTATTTTCATCATTTTTGAAAGCAAAACAAACAGTGAATTTACACATTGTTTCTTTTCGCTACTTAGTAATATTAATTACAATAAATTTTGTTTTAAAATTAAATTTCTTTTTTCTTTCCCCTTTGTTTGGATTGACCAGATTTTCGGATTCCCGTAGTTTGTCTTAACGAGACTCTACTGAACAAAGTTTGTACATAGACAGAGGTTAAAAGTGTGTTGTTTATTTAGGTGCTGGAAATGAACGCCTCATCCAAGCGCACAGGTAAACGCGTGTTGTCCGAACTCCTGGAAGCCACCCAGTCTCACCGGGTGGGTAAAGGGGCGGATACCGCGGGTACAAACGTTGCGGGGTTCTTCAGGGATGGAAGTACCCCCAAGGTCAAACAAAGTAAGTAGTTGTGTTATTTAGCTGAGGTTTATCATTGAGTTGTCGACCTCGATGGTCTTTAAATAAAGTTCTCGCCTCAGGAACTGATGTTTTTAGGTTCAAGCCCAGATTTTTATTTAGTGGTAAAAATCCCTAGCACAACTTCGTTCAGAGGTGCAATAAAGCCTTCGGCGCTATGTCGATTGTGGCATGTAAAAGAACCCTGTAAAGTGTGTTAAAATATCTCCCGTCAAAATTGGAAGGCCCTTTCACTCTCGATCATAGAAATTCTTGTATGCTGATATGATCAGTAGGTTTAGAGAGTGCACGTTAAATAATGTAATATATGTATATTATAATAACACAATAAAAAACCTTTCTTCAAATCTACAGTATTTTTAAATAATTTATTTCAAGTGAAATTTTTGGTTGAATGTCTACACTGATTTACCTTGGTATTAGGTGATCTGAGAAATTGATTGTTTCAGAAAAAATGGAAAGGGAGAAGAAAAAAGCCAAAGAAGAAAAGTGTTCCAAAATGTCCATAATCCTTGTTGAAGCTGTAGGTATCATTCCCTCTTTAATATACCCTTATTAGAAACTATATGTCCGAGGGGTGTAGCACTGGCATTTTTCACCTCAAATTTTATTCGTGTTCCAATAATATAAAGTTGTATTTGACCTAAGTATTTCAATTTAATTCTCTGTAATAGCAGTGTGTGAAGCTTTGAAACTTTGACTTGTCTTCGGAACAAATACCAGCTCCGACTTTGCTTCGAAGAAAATTTCTGCTTCATCAATTATGAGGCTTCACCAATAAAAATATTGACATCTAAAATACTTGATTTATGGTCATTTATTGTCATTCCTAGCTGTTGTGAACATTACAAATCAATACTAATATGTGCATATAAGTAGGGGTCTGCGAGCTTGGGTTTTTTCATTCGAGTCAAACTCGAGTTGAGTATTTCCAAAAGCTCCAGAGTTCGAATATATTGTATATATTTGTTTATTTTAAATGTAAATAGGTATCACATCTTTAAAATTTAAGATTAAAAAAAAAATGACATTCATTTTTATAAATATAAATACTTTTAGAAAAAATGTTAATAAATCGAAATATCGGTTTTTAAATTAGAAATAACACTTAAAAGAAACACAATTTACAAATAAATAACAACACCAAAAAAAAGGGGCCTAATAGAAAAAAAATAATTAAAATGGTTTCAACACTCATGTCTTTAAGGACATTAAAATTATACTAATAATAATAATTATAAAAAAAGTATTAAAATGAATAATTGCATGATAGTGAAGGAAGTCTACCTTAAATGATAGGTTAGGCCTAGATAGATAAAAAGTCTCTCTCAATTTCTTCAAAACTTTCACAGTAACACATTGTTTTAAATTTTCAGAAATATTACTTTTTCATTAATGTCTCTTCATATGAAAAATAAATATTTCCGATAATTCAAAACAATGTGCAACTGTGGAAGTTTAAAGAAGTGGGAAGTGTAAAAGTGTAAGAAAAAAGAGAGAAGTCTGTTTTTATCTAGGCCTAACCTAACTACCCCATCAGCTTAGCTTCCTTCCCTATCACTTTACATTAAAGTACATTGTTTCTACACTGTCTTGTTAAAAAGTTAATAAAATTGACGTTTTAATAAGCTAATATTTCCCAAAAATATGTTTCAGTAACTTAATTTACCCTAAAATAAAACATAATAATCATAAACAATTAGAAATTTGAAGTGTTTCGTATTTCGTTTATTATTCCTTATTCTAATCGTGCATGATAGCTTTTTCTGTTCCATTTCCATTCCTCTATGCGCAATTGCACATGCGCGTTGTATGGGCTCTCAGACATTATTTTACTGAGAAATTTACTTGAATTCAATTTTTAATTCTTATAAAAGTTGATGCTCATACTTTAAAATTAAAAATAATATGGCTTAAATAACATTTCTAGCAACCAATATGAAATAGTAAATGCTTTCTTAATATAAATGTAGTAAGTTTGGTAAAATATGTATTGCAATAAATAAGATCAACATTGATTTTAGACAGGTTAACCAACATAATTCTGTAACTAAACTAGTACTAGTTTTGTAGCTAAACGTATTAATTAAAACGAGCTTAAATATCTTAAGTTTGAAAACATTTCTTATAAAAATATATTCTTGTTATTACATTTTTAACTTCATAAATTGTTATTTTAGAAAGGGACCAGATAAAAATACTAAAAAGAATCATTCAATTAGTGATCTTAGCTATTTTTATTTTCATTGCTTTGTCATGGCAATACAAGTAAACAACTTCAATCAAGTATAATTAAAAATGGACGACAATATTGAATAAATTTACCCGTGGAAAGTGGTTTTAAAGCTCTAATAAGTTATTAATGTGAAAATTTATATTAATTTTTAACATTTTGTTAGGTAACCAAATGATTTATAAGTGGAAATGCTGATATTTTCTAAATTAAATAGCCTATGCTTACTATTGCGTTTTAAAAATAAATTATTAAGTACATCAAGGGAAAGCTCGAAAATGACGACAAATGACAAAACTTTCAATTTCGATCTCGAGCTTAAAGGACGAGCTCGGCTCGAAGCTCGAAATCTAAGTACTCACAGAGCCCTACGTATAAGTTATAACCCAAATGTGTAGTAAGACATGATGCTAAAAAAACTAATATGGGAAAAATCTGAACTAATTCATTGGTAAGTTGTGATAACTTTATTTATCAGAATAAAACGAATATTACAGACACTTGTGCAATAAAACCTTTCCTAAGTAATTCTAGTGTTTATTTAGATACTAAATAACAAAAAAATAATATTTTTGTTATTTAGATACTAAATAACAAAAAATAATATTTTTCAACCATAAAATATCCAAAGTATGATTCAGCTTTGAGAATATTTCATGTATTTGATTTGAGTTTGCTTAGAATTAAAAAACTCTTATTCTGTAATAAATTCATGCTTCATAAACACATGCATACATTTTCAATGTTAATGCATTTTTGTAAAAAGATCTATAATCATACAAACAAGTAAACCACGAGCAATCAATCATCACTCACTTAATACAGCATGCAAATAATTAGGGGGTGTGCCAAGCTTTGTTTTCAAACTTTGACTTGGCTTTTTATAAAATATCAACTTCGACTATGTTTTTTGGGATAAGAAGGCCTACCGGCCTCTTTTTTCTTTTTCTTTTCTTTTCCAACCTTCTAAAGGCTTGGTCTCACCATGTAAAGTATAAGAAATTGAGTTCACAAAATGTACATTCCCTTAGTCTCCAAAACAAGTTTGTATTTCTGCCCTCAGGCTGACATATTTTTCGATGACCAAGATGAAGGTTTTGTTTCTGCGTTGTCATCCCTGGTCGCAGCTTCCAAACGACCAGTGATCTTCACCACGAGTGAGGCCAACTGCCCTCATCTGTTGAAGTTCATGTCTCAACATCTGCTCCTGTGCTTCTCACCAGCCTCTCCGACGGTCATGAGTGCGTACATTGCTCGTCACTTAGTGTGCTTTTGTTCTAGTTGATTTGCTAGTTAGCCATTAATATATTCTGACATGTTTTAGTGATGTGGAAGAATAAAATATCTTTATCAAAAAAAAAATTCTTAAATTAAACACTGAAACGAGGGTCAAAGGGCAAGGCCTACACATTTACCACAGCCGTTAGGTGCCATTTTTCCTTTGCTTACATACCAGAAAAATATTCTTGAAAGCTTATATTTTATTTTCAGAGAAATTTGAATTTAATTAGAAGACATAAAAACACAAATGACACTTAACACTGTTGTTTTTTAATTACTGACATGTCTGTCCTAATATCTACATGTGTCATCCATAAGGTGGACATGGGAGGGAATAATACCAGCATTTACACTTTTTTTAGCAAAATATTTTTGGCAAAACCAAATAAAATATTGCTTCAGTATATTAGTTTAGTTTAATCTGATACTTATATAGTGCTATACCCTTTTATATGTTTCCATTCCTTTTTCTTGCATGGCAAAACACACCTAAAAATGAAAAGAGGTTTTCTTTAAAAGAGATTTTTATGTATGGTAATATCAACACTTCATTTGTCATGTGTACTGGCGTTTGAACATGACCTTTTCTCTTTTAAAAAGTCCTGTTCAAATTTCGCTATGCTTATGACAAATATAAAAGAATTATTGAAAGAAATATTGATTTATTATGGCCAAAAAATTGTTAACTCCAAATTTACGCAACCTTTAACTCGCTTTCACTTCTATCCCCACCTTATCTAGTTGGATCTAATCTGTGGATATAAATTCTAACAGCCTGAATGTTTGTGTTAATTTGATGGGCAGGTGTTTGGCTCCAGCTGGTGTGTCTGCTCGAGGGGATCCGACTGAGCAACAGTGCTGTCAAGGAGCTACTGCACTGGAATAACGGAGACATTCGCAGAACCATCCTGGACCTGCAGTTTTGGGTCCGATCAAATGGGAGCACCCCACCCAGAGCGTTCAAGAAACCCACCACCGCTAATATAAAAATTGCTCAGCCTTTCACTGACGAAGATGACAACTCGAACTTGGTTTGGGGCTCAGAAAAAGATAAAGAGGAAAAGGACTCGGCTGCCATACCTGTTTATCACAACTGTGCGGATTTTTTGAGATTCAACAATGAGATAGTATCTGACTCCTTTGAAATTCCATATCCTCTCAATTTGAGCAGTTTGTGGTGGAATTTGGGATCTCTATTAGGTCTTCCAGATGTACACAAATGTAGATTTAATAAACCCACGTTTCTATCAAAGAGTGTGTCGACCAAACCCAACAACTTCTTCTCAGAATGTTGTACGACTGAAGACAATGAAGAACAGACGATTGAGGTTGATGCAGCAGAGGATCAACCCAGTGAAAGTGCCGAGTCTGCGAGTGTGGTCGACACCTCTAGTTCTCTACCAACAACCAACGGTTCCACCTCTCAGCAAGCTCATTCTTATAACCTGGAACAGATGGACTCCTTGGCTCTTCTCACAGACACTCTGTCAGAAGTTGATGTTGTCTCCTCTTGTCATCGACTTAACGCATACAAAACGGACCCTGAACTGTGCCCTGTGTCATGGGAGCAGCCAATGAAAGACAGTTTGTCACTAAGAGCGGATGGACAACTGTGCTGCATTGCTGAGCAGAGGGTCTCATCCATGTGGTCTCACTATGTGTCCAAACAAAGTTTGTCGCTCTGCTCGCGACAGTTGGCCCAGTCAAGAGAGAAATCTTTGGAAGCCGGAAGGTGTGTTTTCAACCAGTGTGTCCCATCGCATCAGGAGTTGAGGTCAGTGATCAAATATAATCGGTGTGATTTTAGTGCTTTTTAGGTGTGTGTGAAGCTTCGAAACAAATATCAGCTTCAACTTTGCTTTGTGGGAAAAAAATTCCAACTTCTACGATTGCAAAGCTTAACCAATTTAAATATTGATTTATAAAATACCGCATTTAAGTTCAGGTAATTCCATTCTGAGCTGTTAAATATGTAACAAATTAATATTTATATAAAGAAAGCTGAAGTAATTTAATTTCATGCCCTGATAATAATTTGATGTATTAGATTAGAATAAAATATTACAACAATTATCAAATAAAACATTTAGTGCATAGAGTTAAAAAAAATAACCTCAAGTCGACTTGGCACACCTTGACCACTTTTTATCAAGATTTATTGATTGTGATGGTGGTATTTAGTAGTGGACAGTACCTTAAAAATTGTTAATTAGATCTTAGAAAAGATGATTTATGGAGTTGTTTCTTTCATTTGTTTTTTGGTTCAGTTGGCGCTCTTGCCAGCACGAAGCAGACCGAGCGGCTTCAGCTGCCGTATCAGGATGGTGTAGGCTAGATCACGCGGCTGTGGCTCTGGATTACAACCCGGTACTGAGAGCCATCGGACGGCTCGAGAAGTCTCGGATGGCTGATAACACCAAGCGCAGGAACAGGTTCTTCCACTATCTGAAGGGCCTGGGAGTGGACACGACCGACTCCACCCTTCACACCCTGTGTTCAGCCTTCCAGGAGGGTAGTTCGTGAGGATTGACACTCCACCCTTCACACCCTGTGTTCAGCCTTCCAGGAGGGTAGTTTGTGAGGATTGACACTCCACCGTTCACACCCTGTGTTCAGCCTTCCAGGAGGGTAGTTCGTGAGGATAGACACTTCACCCTTTACACCCTGTGTTCAGTCATCCAGGAAGGGTAGTTCTCGTACCACCCAGGGTGGAACTCCATCTCTGAATTACCATTAGTTCATGGACATCCATACCTTTACTCTATGTGTCCGCTTTTTTTTTTTCATGAACAACATTTACAGCAGGACAATGCAATTAATAGGTAAATAAATGTGTGTTAGTTACTACTATAGATGTGCGAAAACCACCTTTTCAATTCGAGACGAGAATATGAAAAAATATTGAGACACGAAAATGAGATGAGAAAACTTGCTTTGAAAGTACAAAAATGTTAATTATGTTTACTAAAAATATGTATAGAGTTTTTAGTGTGCTAAACTTCCTTTTGACATTTGGGCTGGAACTTGCTTTGCATTATCTTATAGTTTGTTAAACACTTAACTCATACATGTTTTAAATGCAAATAGTAAAATAGTAATATTTACTTAAGTTGTGTCAAATCCATTAGGGGTGTGCGAAGTCCACTTTTTCAATTTGAAGCGAAGTCGAATCGAATATATTAATTATTCTCGAAGCTGAATCGATGTTCGAATAGGTTTTTTTAGTTGTTTTATGCTTGAAAAAATATTATATTGTGCTTATTTAAATTACTTTGTACACAAAATTACTTGAAAAATGTTTTATTGCACAATTGTTTGTAATATTTCATTTCAATTTGATAAATAAAGTTACTATCACAATTTGAATATTGATATGAATATTAATTTGTAATATATATAACATCTCAGACTGGCACTAATAGAACATAAATTCATTATTTTAGCTCTCAATATTTTTATTGGCGAAGCTTCAAAGCCGGATTGTTTTTTGAAGCTAAGTCGAAGCTAATGCTTGTTTCGAAGCGAAGTTGAAGTTTCAAAGCTTGCACACCCTTAAAATCCAACAGTTTTTGAATCCGAATATCCAATTTACCTTCGAATCCAGAATTCAAATCTTGGAAAAAATTTTAAACATAAGAGGAAATAGGAATATATTAGAATAATAGAAAATACAAATAGTAACTATATCCATTAATTATAACATTTATACATTCAGCTAAGTGTTAAATTACCGGTCTGGGGTCTGGTTGTTAAGTTCATCCCATAACCATAATTAAGAATTTGAGGGCCCATCCCTAATAGTTACAATGGATACCATTCATAATTTAATTGTGAAGTGTAACAGCTTATATATAATGTCAAAGTTTGATTTTGTGAAACAATATTATCCATATCCAAATCATTTCTTAATGAAGGCTGTTTTCTTTTTTTTGGGGGGGGGGGGGGGATATTATCAGATCCTTACAGTATTATTAGAAATAATATATTTTCGGTGTTGTGTGTACATTTCTTAGGGAAGTTATTATTTTTTTTTTTGTTTATCTAAAATTTCTTAAAATTTCTAAGATTCATTTTTAACTTTTGATATAAGACAGATTTTTTTTGTTCTCTTCTCAATTGAGATCTTTTTCCAGTCTTGCACATCTCTAGATACTACATTTGATAATTTCTAATCACTCAACCACAAAGGAGGAAGAAGGAGCAGTTTTATTTTCTAAGAGTCACAATCAATAAATCTCACATAAATGGAGAAATCAATACCTTTATAGCATCATGTTCTATCCATTTGGGCTGTAGGTAGTTTTTTATTTATTATTTCTTGTTTGTTTTTAACCATGTTTTGAAGAACGAATGATCATACTAGAATTAGGCCCCTGATTAAACTTTTTGGTGCCTCTTTGAGATAACTCTATCCCCCATAATTTGAAAACCACTCTAGTTGGTTAAATATAAAACTGGAATAAGACCCGTGTATTAACACTAATTGTTTGTATTTGGTGAATCATTTCCCTGGACTGTGAAGGGCCATATTTTGGGTATCAAGAGGGGATGCTATTAGTTTTTATTTATTTTTGATGATTGTTAATCTATTTCAAGTATGTTACATTATAAAGAGTTTCATAATTTTATGTATGACGAATCACTAAATAGTTTTATATGTTTCAAACTAAATGAAATATTAAGGATGTGTGAGACACGAAAATATCTCGAAAATTCGAGAAAAAATAATCCTGATCTCACCTCGAAAGTTAAAAAATGAATCTCAAAAGTTTTAGAAATTAAAAAAAAAAAGCAAATAATGGCCCTAAGAAATTAAAACCAAACCAGGAATTTATTATTTCCAATAATTCCGAAATAACCCAAAAATACCCCCCCCCCCCCACCCCCCAAACACAGCCTTTATTAAGAAAGATTTTAGTTATAAATATTGTTTTTCAATATCAAATTTTGGCAATATAAGTTTTTACGCTACAAAATTAAATTATAAATGTTGTTCATTGTCATTAATTGCATTTAAAATATGTATTTGTTATATCTCGAGTGTTTGAATGAACTATATATAAGACAATCTAAAGCAAGCGCCAGCTCAGTAGTCAGAAAGGAACTCTATTAACTATATATTTACTTTAATAAACCTAATTTAAATTTTTGTACTTTTAAAGGACATTTTCTTGTCTTGTGTCTCAATACTTCCTGTCTCAAGATCTTCTAGAAATGAAAAAATTGTTCTCGCACATCCCTATTAAATAAATTTTAAAAATGACATTTGAATATGAGAATTGAACCCAGGACCTTTGGTTTACCACCAAACCATCCAGCAACTGTCCTGTGCTAAGGGTCACTCTTCTCTCGTAGTTTAAGGCACAAGTCTGTGATGGATGTGTGGATTCATCGGCCTCTAGAGCTATCATTAATTCACAGCGACAGGTGACCTTAAGCTGGTTATTTTGCTGCCACTCGGCCAAGATTTAACTGTACAGGGTTGGTGGTAGCTTTATCCACCAAAGTTGATTGTAATGGCTTTACATATTTTTATATTTACACTTAAACATAGCATTGCGTCAAGACAATCATGGCAATAGGTATATTTGATTATGTATGTATGTATATAGAATTTTTTTTATATAATATTGTTTTAATCAAGACTGGTCAAGTGGCTGAAGATATATCAATCCAGCACTCGATAATAGTAAAATTGTTGACTAAAATATCAAGATTTTTACATTAAAAAAACTATAACAATTTAATCATAGGAGTTTATGAAACTTTACTTATGAAGCTTTTTTTTAGGGTGATATCCCTCATTTTATGTTAATTGTTAAGTATCCAATAAGTTACAATGTGCAATTTATAATTTAGTATTTACTATTTTCCTTATGTGACAAAATACTTTAAAATGTAAGTGATAGGGTAGTGAGCTGATTTGGAGATAGATATGCTTGACAGACCAAAATAGACACAATTATGTATTAAAAATAAGTGTGTGGTCATTTTTGGATATTATGTACTCTTTAGAAACACCAACATTTCACAGGCCATACAAAATACAACTTAGGACATTAAAATGACTAGGGCTGGGCCGATGCCGATTATTAATCCGATCATCGGCCGATTATCGCATAACCGGCGATTCCGATGATCGGTGTTTGAATCTCCGATTATTTATGCCGATTATTCAAAATGTGTGGGTATATTTTAAGTCCTAAAAAAATAATATTTTATGTCCTAAAAATTTTTTTTAACTCTGCTCTCTCGTATGTCATCTTTTAATAATTAGCTTGTTCTTAGCGACTTAGGTTTGAAATAAACAGCACATCCAACATTCCAAACAAAATTTATCAAAATAAATATATTTACCATAGGTATTTTTCCAATTTATGCACGTTGTTAGAAATAAAGATACAAGTAACAAATCTAATAATCATAAAATAAAATATTAGCAGATTGGTGTTGTTTTATTTCGATTTGTTAAAGATGCCCAAAAAATGAAACATCGGACGTAATAATCTCGCACATGCGCACATTTTGTTTTAAATGGAAACCGTTTTTCTTTTAATGCAAGTAGAAAACTTTCCACTGGCAGGGAATTTGTTTCGCTCATATTTCAATATGAATTTAATTAATATATATTAATGTCTAAATTTTCCATTTTCTTTAATAGTTAAAAGTAAATTAAAATAAGTTTTATAGTATTTCTTAAAAAAACACACACGAAAAATACCTTTCGTTGCACATGATGTTATTTATTATTTATTTTATCATATTGAAGTAGAGATGGGCAAAATCATTCTTTTAAATGAACGATTCATTGTATCTGGTTCAGTTCAATGATCCGTTCATTTTGACCCGTTCACCATTCATTCGATTTTCTAAAGGTAGTTTTTACTTAAATGGAGTTAATACAATGTAAATTTTCATTAAGATTATTAAAATGGTAATAAAAAGATCGGATCATTGTTCAAAAATGGTGATGCCATTTTATTATACTTTTTTTAAGAAACCACTTATTTCTATACGATATTAATATTTCGTAGTTAAATTATGATGGAATGCTTTGTAGAATCACAAAACCATATGTTATGATATATCTAAATCACAATTCACCAAAATATTACGATCGTTAAAATTTGTTTAATATTGAAGCCATATTTTAATAGACATTGGCTGTAAAAAATCCTATTGCACCTAAAAACAAAATAGATGTAGGCCTATTCTCCTTGTGTGCAAAAATATATGTGCCTTGAGTATTTTTTATCATTAAAATTAAATTTAAATTTGCTGATTATGATTTTTCTTTGTCTAATGAAAGGGTCAGTAGGCCTATTTAATCATAAATGTGAAATCATATTTTAATTATCTAACATTTACCGGTATATTTGCTATTCATTATTGTGATTTGTTTTTGTTTAATGACAGGTTCACTTGTCCTAACAATAACAATATAAAATAATAATTAAACAACCTTTTCATTTTAAAAGTTTCTATTTAAATGTTATTAAAACAAAACTATATTGGACATAATAAAACTAGTCAAAGTAATTTTTTTTTTGCTATAAGGGTCATTTTACTTTATACACTTATTAAAATTGAAAACAAAAATAATCGGCATCGGTGATCGGCCTAATCGGTAACAAATGATCGGCATCGGACTAATCGGCAAAATAGCTGATCGGCCCAGCTCTAAAAATGACTCTGAAAACATATTTTAAGTTCATTGTAACATTCTGAAATTTATAATACAATGAAATCTCTTAATAGCTGACCAAGATACTGTGGGTATTAATTACAAAAATCAAATACTGCACTGTGGGAGTATTGTATGTAGGATAATTATTATGACAATTGAATAAATATTGTACGAAGCCTACAATACACATTGCATTATACACGGGACAATATGCAAATAAAATGAAATGTGGACAGGTCTGTATGTGTGCACGAGCACATACTAAACTGCGGAATAACCCCCCCGCTGAACCCTCTGATAGGGAGGGATGTATGACATTGAAGTACCGCTGGCCATTACTACGCAGACAAATTTAGAAACTTAACCTAGAGGAGGGAAGACAGGACTGCTCATACTTTGCACGAGACAGTGGCGTTCCTAACATTACTACAGTCAAATACTGTATATGAACTGGTGTTTCACTTTTTGTCTGCTCTTTAGAGATTCATCATCATGACTGTTTCCAGCGGTGGCTGGTCGTTTAGTAATGCCTCCATCTTTCTCTGTCCTTCCACCATTCTTTCTCCTTTACTTTTTTCAATTCTTCTCCTCTCACTTGAACACTTTTTGTTATCTGTTCCATCTCTTTATTTGGCCTCCCTTGTGGTTAAGAGAGTATTTTGCATAAATATGCGTCTCTAGCAGTGTCCCGTGTCCAATATTGATAAAATCCGTTATTGGGAAGTTGTTTCACCATAAGAGCCAGGGAAATGTTAACTCCATTATAAAGAAGAAAACTCTGCTATTCTTAGTTGTCAGTTAAGGGAGATTTCACTGTATGTATATGAAAGTAAAAAAATAAATAGATAGTTTTGTGAAATTGACAATATGACCTTTTAAATGTGAAATATGGTCATATTTGTGGATTTAAATGTGAATTAATAATTTCAACTGATAAAAGTTTCCCGATGCAAGGTATTCATTTTCACCAATTTCTAAACCGTTTGTGTACTACCCGAATGTGTAGTAAGACGCGGTGCTAGTAATTATAATATTCTAAACCGTTAATAAAATAAGTGTTTGGGCTGACAATTAGGATGGCCATATTGTGACCAAAGGCAATTATTTAGAGATGAAGAAACGGAAATAATGTTCTAGCCAACTAAATGATAACTTTCTTACCTCTTATGTTTGGTTTGTTTGGTATTTACAAATTTTGACCGTAATTTTACTATTTATTTCACTTTACCACTTAATAGGGTTGTTCGAAGTCCACTGTTTCAATTTGAAGCGAGCTCGAATAAAATATATTAAATATTCTTGAAGCCAATCAAGTTAGTATATTTTCTTTAGTTGTATTATGTTGAAAAAATATATTTTAGTTATTTATATAACTTTAGTCACTAAAATTACTTGGATTTATTGCACATTTGTTTCTAATAGTTCATTAAAAACTGATAAATCAAGTTATCATTACAACTTAAAATTCACTTACCTCATTTTGTCCATATGAATATGGTTTTGTACTGTACATAAAAGCTCAGAATATCAATAATTGACCACCATTGGTGAAGATTCATAATTGTCGAAGCAGGATTTTATTTAAATGCATAGTCGAAGTTGATGTTTGTTTTGAAGCCAAGTTGAAGTATCAAAGCCTTGCACACCCCAACCATATAAATTTGAAAGTATTTGATATCATATTTGACCAAAAAATACCTAGTAATTTATTGACTTTTTATACTGAAATACATCCCTTTACAATAACTATTTAGTTTCTGAGAAGCAATCGTAAAGTTATGGAATTAATAATTAATGTAATATATTTATGAAATGAAAAGTCGTCTCTTATATTTTAGTTTTTATAAATGTAGAAGCTGTGATATTTGATAACTATGAACTGTATGTGCTATTTGTAGTATTTTATTCCTTGAATGAATGTATTTTTGTATCAAATGCTATCTTTGAATGAGAACATTATCAAAGTGTGACTCACTTAACATTCCCTACAACTACTTTGTGTGTGACATTATTTATTGGCCGGCTCTCAAGTGAGTGTTTAACTGTAATTTGTAAATAATGACCTTCATTTGGGAGAAATACCCCAGTCATCGCCACTAAGTGACACTTTTTAAGTGCTGGTCAGTAAATTTTAGGTCCATGCTGATGTCAATAGACAAACATTTGGGAGTTAATGCAATTTTTTTGTGTAGTAACAACTGTACAGGAGTGATAACTTAGAATTTAATAAAACCTAACAAATTTGTAATATTTTCTTTCGACTTCCATTGTGTCAATAATTTCTTTTATACTAACTATTGAATTAGAGATTTAGAAGGATATTTCATTGTAAATATCAGCTTTCTTTCTAGTTTTCATTTATTGGTATGCCCACTTCAAGCTAAAAGGACTCATTTTTATGACAACATTAATTTTCAATGGCTTGCTATGAAACATAGTTTATTGCTGTTTTAAATGCAGAGAAAATGTTGCTGATTTAAAATATATTGTGAGAAATGAACCTGGGACCTTTGGCTTAGTATGCCATTGCTCCTAACATTGAGCTAATAAAGATCACTTCATGCTGATAATAGTTTATGATTGTCACTTTCTGAAACTTTAAATTCATTGGAACTCACTAACAATGAAAAACACCTTAGGAGGCAACTGCAATTGAATTATTATTTTAAAAAAATTGTGGTAAAAATAATGTGCTTTCTGAATTTACGTTTTTTTTACTTTACATCCATCACTGTTTTCAGCCTGTGTGCTGGGTCAATTTACTTATTCAAGCTATATATTTTCCACTATGGTATCAGCTTGCTAAGCCTGTGTAGCTTCATAAGCCTTATAATCTAACTTAAGACTAGTCCAGGCACAACATCCAGTCCCCGTCCATAATTCATCACTGTGAAAGGGTAAACCCACATTTCACCAATGATTAATTTTTCAGCCATGCCAGGAATCGAACCCAGGAACCTTAGCACAGTAGGCAAATTCCCTAGCGACAGCTAAGGTGTTGGACTAAATTAACAGTTCATAGTTCTAAAAAAAAAAGACATTCCAATTTCCAGAAATCACAGCATTTTCCCACCAAACATAAAACAATATGTTAACATTAAAATCAAAAGTGGTAGCCGCATCCTTGGGGGATTGTAACGATACTGATTTGGACCGCTCTCTATATTTAAAAAGTCATGATTGAAGGTATTTTTCTCAATAAATTGTATGTAAATTATCCTTTTAAGACTTCATCCATGGAGAATCACGCGCTTTTCAGGAAATAATGTAGATGGATTGCACATTAAAACTTATATTTTATTTCAAAATTTAACTCCGTAGTATTTACCAAACAAGGAAGAGACGCCAGCTCCCTAGACCCATAGGAAAGCTAGCCTTCAAGACACCTGTCGCAGGGACGCTTTCGATTTGTTGGTTTTGACACTGGTCACGAGAGGTCCAAGGGGCAAGGGGTATGTCATATATAAGCTGCTTGTGTGTATGAACACACAGATGCTGGTGAATAAAACTAGAGTACGTGTAATATCATGACAGTATATAACTTATATACAAAAATACACAGAAAATAAACTTATTAAAGAACTTGTAATAAACAGTTATGAATGTCAATAAATCGTGTGCAACATTTAACAGTTGTATTTATTCAAGTAAAATATCAAATAATTGGCGCTCGATCACGGGGCTAATAAATACCAATTATATCAAAAAGAAAACGTATCATTTTAAGGGATCCTAGCCTTATCAATATCCAATCTTTTAAATTAAAAAAAATATTTTTTATCATCGTGTCTTACTACTTGTTCAGTTTGTATGCATATTTGATAACCTAATGGGGTGGGGGTAGGGAAAGGAAGGAAGCATTATAGAGGTAATCTACCCACATTTACGTGGAAGGAGAGTGGGAAACCATTCAGGAAAAACCACCCTCTATAGACCTGTCCATCATTCAAACCTCGATCTTGCCATCATCAAGCCATTCTAATCAAGAGTGACGCCTTAGATCATTCGACCACTGAAGCGGTCTTTAAATTTTATTGAAATATATTTGAGACTTGCACATCCTTTGTCCACACATTTTTTTTGTTCCAAATTTATCTTATATTAATTAATATTTTGCAAAACGGTTAAAAAGACCCACAATATGTGGTGACATTTAAAGCTTCTGGTATAAAATTTGGTTTAATTTCAGTTCACAACCTTAAAACCTTGCTCTCTAGCACAGCCAAAGCGATAGCAAGTATTTTTTTAAGTGTACCTTTTTTTCGCCCTCCACTCTTTTGAATTGTTTTGTTTTTTTATATTTATGGTTCATTTTTATTGTTCTGGCGCGGCACTTTGTGCTTAGACCTAAAGTCAAGAATTATAATAAAGATCTGATAGACATATCTAATTACACATTGATGCAGGATTGAGCTGTTTTCAAGGTCCATTTATCATTTCTATAATTATTGATACTAACATATATTAAATTGGCTCGAAAGGATATAAATAAATAATAATTTCTCTCTCGTGAATAACACAATCATGTATTTAGGGATCTAAAAAAGGGAATTTAATACGAGTCTTATTTAAGAAAAATTGATTAATTACCTTTCTATATGTGTTTATATACATTCATATAAGAGATGGACTAATATTTAGCCTATTATTGTAATGGTGAACTATCTGATAGCCTCAGGTGTACTTTAAGATCATCAAGGTCTAAGAGGATTTTCTTAAGAATTAATGTCATGGTTATTAACAGATTTATCTAAGGGATTTGTCTACCCATCAGGGAATGACTTGATTAGGTCTGTCTGTATGTATGTCTAAGGGATAAGGATTGGAAAGCTTTTTGAGAAAATGCCTACATTGGTAAAAAAAAACCCTATAGTACATCCAGCCAAGATTCAGTCTGTTGTTAGCCTGACGCCTTGAACCTCATGACAAGTAATAAAACGCCACCGAGAGGTTATGTCTCGGACTGGACGCCATCTCTGGCGGTGTTGAGACAAGCGACAGGCGACGAAACCTCCCAACACTCCTCCCGCTTCCAGCTTGTCCCGCAGGCTGTATCCCTCGGACAACGGACAACTGGGATAAAGGAGTTGTCTAATTGAACATCTTGGCTCAGTTAACTCCTCTCACATCAAATAATTACATGTGGATGAAGGAAGGTGTTGGAGGAGAAGTTTAGGTGATGATAAACTAGTTTATTAAGAATCAAGGGGACAGCTGCAAACAACAATGACGATGAGGGGAGGGAAGTGTGAATCTGTGCTGTGGGTCGGGTCATCCTGGTGGAAGATGTTGATTGCGAAACCCTCCTTACCTTTACACGTGTATAACACATTTGAATTGAGGAATCAGGCTACACTGGTTATTTCATTAAATGTAGTCTCAGTTCATCTGCAAATCACCTACCATCACCACATTAACTAAGTGAGTATAACCCATCGGGTATAGAACGTCGGTGCTAATGTACATAAAATAAGTTATGTGATGTGTTTAATGCTCCACGTCTTACCACCCTCTGCGCCATTCATATGTTTACACTAATGGGATAGGCGAGATTAGCTGGGATGTTAGAGGAAATGTTCCCGCATTCGTGTGAATAGTGATGAAACATTTAGGAGAAACCACCACAGTACATACAGACTTCCCATACGGGAAACCAGACTAAGACGAGACTGACGCCTTGGTCACCTGGCTTGAACTGTCGATTATGTTTAAACGAATGGAAGGGAAATATTAAATGATTGTTCATCTCCAATAAAAAAAATACATTCGTTGTTTATGGCGAGTCGGTGTCTAACCTCCTTCACTGATTGACCTTAATAGTAGAAGTGGTAATCAAGCTGTCAGATGAATGTTTACAGCTTTGTTGTTATGACAACCGTGTATGGTTTGCTTCAACATGTTGTGTGTATGCAGTTCTTGTTTCAGCGCCTGCCGAGAACGAGTTATATAACCGCCTATCATAGCTGTAGTAGGGGTTATCGTAGCGTGACCACTCAAGGCGACGGAAGTTAACTCCCTACTAATATTTGACAGAACCCTTTGAAATGCTTTACCACTCTCAGCGCTGATAACATATTATAGTTACGAACTAAAAGAGGACGATTTATTACACATGTCTCAACACTGATCTGCTCTTATTGCATTGTCCGTGGACAATTGTGACGTCATAGGTCGCATTCTATACCGAGTATACGTAGACACATCTCACACGAGACATTCATATGTGTGATATCTCATTTGCCACGACCTTACATAAAAGCACTCGAGTAGGGAGAGCGTTTACATATTGTACATCTTTCATACACAATCCTGAAGGTAAAAGGTTAGGTTAAATTAGGTCACTTTATGATTTGGGTGAGAAAAACACACATTAGGCTCAAATAATCAACTGGAACCATCTAATACAATTACCTTGAAAGAGTTCTACTATCTCCCTCCAGGAAGAGGTGGGTGAAGTTCCTTAAAAAATAACTAACATGTTTCATTAGGCTAGGTAATTTGAATCACTCCTAATCAGTACCAGAACAATTCACTTTCCTAATCCTGATCTCCGAGATCAGATAGTTAACAAGACCCCGTCTTCTGATTTGAAGGAGAATATCTGATACCACGTTCAGAACTCTGGTAGTTGTGTTACAATAAGTGTAGGAATGAATGTTCAATTATATGTTTGAAATGTATAACAAACTTGTTTTTTTTACAAAAAGTGGGAAAGAAATTTTCTGGGTCTGATTATTTCTTCAAATATAGACTTAAGGTGTGTTGGAAGTGAACGCGAGTAAAGTGACGTAATTTAATAGTTTTTATTCCAGTATCTACAGTAATCTCGAAAGTTTTTTAATATTTGTCTTGAAATTTAAGAGGAACTTTTTCTATGCATTGAAAAATACTTGTTCAAATTTCACGAGGCCCGTGACAAATATTAAAAAAAAGAAGCTTAGATCCAAAGGCATCGTATGTGTATCAGCTAATGAGTGGTCTCGTGGTTGCATCTGTGAAGGAGTAGATAAACATCTAAAAATGGGGACCAACAGAGTTTGGTAATTACGTAGCTTTGACCACTTAGAGGATATATTTATATTTGCCTTCTTTAAACGCTGACAGAATAAATAAAAATGTGAGTAGAAAATTAAACTAACCGTATCTTCTGAAGCAATATTCTTTTATTTATGTTATTTATGTTTTTTTACTAGAAAAGTGGTAAAAAAAAATATTGAACCTTAATTCACGATCCCTTCTCCTTCACCTTAAAGTGTTCATGAATAGTAAATAACCTTTGTACACTCTGTTCTCTATTAAAGTATATACTCCACAAAAACAGTATTAGTGTGTGTGTTCTAAACTAACCAGTTTAAATAATAGTTTTTACATCACTAGTAGGTGCAGGGGTAGACTATAATGTCTCACAAAGTAATAATGTTTATAGTAAAATGTTAGATTGCTTAGATGTAAAACGGGTGATTATTCCATTTAAAGAGAAACTTGAAAGTACCTGTAACTCCACATTAAATTATCAACCGGATAATCAGCCCTGTTCCTAACTTGGCTATTTCTCTGGTGCAATGTTGTACCCACAACAAATACCACGATTAGAATATTCTCGCGTGCGTAAAATGGGAAACGCCTCCTTAAGCCGATAACACTTGTTCTATTTTATGGCTGGATTTAAGTTGGGAAAAGGGTGGGTGGAGAGACCCAAGCTCCTGATTAATATGAAATAATCGCCACTGAAGGACCGGCCTGCTTATACACTCTCTTCCAATTAAAGCACCGACTCGCGTTTTGATCTGATAACGCTAGTAATTCAGGACCACATGAGAACACGAGGCTTGTCAAAACAAACCATGTAGTTCACGTGTTGATCACAAGATGTCAGCCTTGTCGCAGGAAGGAACTTATAAATTAGATGGCGTGCGCTGTCACGATTGTCAAGGTCCGCCTATTAGGTCAAGCCGCGTTTATCATTAGAGAGAGTAATTTTACATTACTTGGTTGTTTATACTGTGTCGTTGAAACAGATAGTTAGATTGAGCAGTAATTTTCTGCCCCCCACCTGAATATTTTGTATTTTTTGTTTTAATTTTGAAAAACAATTTTTTATTGAGAATAATTAATTGATATGGTGTTATGGAGACCCAATCTTACTCCACGACTACAAAATTCAATTTACGCTTTTTTCAATATTAATCTTTTTTATTATCTTCTTTATCTATTTTTCACAACAATGACTAACTAACGAACCGGTTCATATAGGCCTATCTGTTTCATATGAAGAACAAGGGAGGTTTAGACTCCAGAGGGAAGATAGGGACTGAGATGACAAAGTTAGTGATAGGAATAAAAGGCAGTATCTAGGGAGAAAGAAAGTTCTATGTAGGATTAATGTTATTCTTCCACAAATATATATTTGTTTCACCCATTAACGAACCAAATTAAACTTTTACGTAAATTATTTAAAAACAAAATTGATTTTCATAAAAATTTTTAATAGTAATTTCCATTCGCGTTCCTAAAATACAAGCTTAGCTGCAATAAATGATTTATTTATTTGCGTAGCCATCTTTTTGGAAACACAGCTCTAGCTTCACCGTTCAATTTCGAAGAGTTTAAAAAAAATGTAGACCTGACCAACAAAGCCAATATGGTCACCGTGTTTCAACATGTCAAGCTCGTCTCCATGTAATGTTCAATGTTATAAGAAGATATACTAAATACCTCTTTGTGTGACCTTCATTCTTCCCCATGTTCGTCTTTTCTTAGGGCATTTTTCAGACTTTTTTTGATAACATTATCGATACTTTATTCTAAAATTAAATGAGGAAATGGATCTTTGAAAAAGATTAATCCACCTAAAGTTAGGACACAGCTTTAATTTACGAGCAACAATTTTCTTTATATATTAGAAAATCACCTGATTGAAAGGATTTGTCAATAACTTATTAATAAAGGATACCACACAAGTCTATCAGAATCGTTTTTAACCAAAACAAACTAATAACGTTTTGTTTGACTTTTATTTTGATGTACCGTGATTTAAACTTTAGGCCCATATGTAGGCCTAGCTTTAAGCTGTTTAGACACGAGAACTTTATAACTCATGACACCTAATCTATGCAGAACATTTGTACCATGTCTATATTTTTTGAACCAGTGTGTACCCACCACAGTACAGACGGCAGCATAGAAATGTTTCCCTTGGGAGCCGCGCCCGGAACCACACCTGAATTATGAACCGGCAGAGGGCGACATAATGTCACAGTTCGTCCGGTAGAGTGCGATGCGTGCTTCTAGCGCGGGAATTCACGCATTGAGGTAAATGTACCGGTTATTTGACGCT
Organism: Timema podura; assembly: GCA_033556935.1. NCBI lineage: Eukaryota > Metazoa > Arthropoda > Insecta > Phasmatodea > Timematidae > Timema > Timema podura. Next base: position 46,572,453 of record JAVRXN010000005.1, on the reverse strand, counting down.
GCGACACTGATTTATCCTCGCCACAAGTAAGAGGGGAATTTGTGTGTCGTTTCTGGGTGACATCCCTGAAACACAGCTGCGCTCACAGTATTTTGAAATACTTTCCATCAATAATCCTCAAAGTTTTTATTGATTGAATTTGTATACTCAATTTATTGAGATGGAGCAATTTTAAATTACATAACTCGCAGTGAATTTTAAATAAGTATGAAGGATTTTTTAAATTTTGAAAACGTATTTGTGAAAGCTGTGGTTTATCCGACCATTATTGAAGAAGCTATCGCAATCATAAAAATTCACATGTCAATTACGTGGCCGGGTTTATATAACCTAAACCTGATTCCTTCTTAAATGATTGATGAGAATCATACCAAATATTGAATTTTTGAAAATTTTATATATTTATATCAAGGGCAGCGCCCTTAGGGGCCACAGGGGTCAGGCCCCACCTACATTATTCCAACATTTTTTTAGATAAACGAAATATTTTTTCTTTCTGTTAATTCTATAAAATATTTTGGAAAAAAACATTAATATGAAGTGGAGCACCACTCTATACACGAAGTGAATTATTGGACTTATTACACACTATTAACGGTGACCTGGTGGTCTAGGGGTAAGGTGTCGAATTTCTGTGCTGAGGGTCCGGGGTTCAATCCTCGGTCCCAGCACAGATTTATCTGATTGCCAAACCCTTCCTTCACCTCTGACAAGACGTGTATTAATCACAACTTGTGAATGTGAGGAATGCCAGGCCTCCACCGTGGTTCGGATTCCACGTTAAACTGTAGGTCCTCCATTTCATCTCACAATCACCCTACCATTACACATTAGCGTAAGTGCGTATAGCCCGAACGGGTAGTAAGACGTGGTGCTAATAATAATAATACACACTATTACAGTCAAGTTTTTTCATTCCTCGCTCCAAACGTCACGCGAGGACTGTACTAGCACTCTAGTGACTAAATATAGAAGCTGTCGTGGTCCAGCAAGACAAGGCTTACTCAGAGAAGCCACACCCAGTGTGAGATTCTCTCAAGGTCAATCCCTCTACCATTCCAGTGCGAGCTTTACAGTAACGAATAGGGCCAGCCCTATACTATGAAGATTGTCTATATTTTGTTTTTGCGTTTATATGTCTGTGTTTTAGTATGTGTTAAGACCCAAGAAGTAAGACAAGTGAAAATGATTAATTTAAATGAGTAAATTAGTTTCTTTATTTAATAACTCTGTTTACTTAATTAAAACTGCAAGAAAAACGGGAAAATAAACGGTTAGGAGCACATCAGCCTAATGACATTACATTAATGCAGGTGGAGGGAAAATAAAAATAACTTTTTATAATGCTTGGTTTGGTAAACAATTGTGGTTAACTGTGAGTGAAGAAAAACAAAGCTTATTTTGTTGTTATTGTTTATTATTTGGTGATGAAGGGTTGTGGATAGCAGTAGGCTGTTAGGATCTTAAACATTTAAGTAAAATAATTTTTTAAAAAAACGTGAGGAATATTCTATTCATTTGGAAAATGTGTGTAAGCTTAAAATATTTGGAACAGTAAATAATGCATCACAGATAGATTCAGAGTTCAAAATTTCAGTCCAAAAACACAATGAACAGGTGTTAAAAATAGGCATATACTAGGCAGATTAATAGAATGCTTAAAATACTGAGGTACTCATGAGCTGGCATTAAAAGAGACAGACGCGCCCAACTTTTATACAATTTAATTCAAAACATATTGTATTCTCTTATTCTTTCTGTTTGTGGATTTGTTTGGTGATTTTGTAATTCCAGTGATTTTAAAAAACTAAGAAAACTTAAAAAAGATGAAATAATTTAATATGTTATCACGTGGTGAGAAAAAAATCACTATCGGTAAGCTTTAACCTGGCTCCACGAAAAAAAGAGATCACGCTCCACCCCCCCCCCCCACAACAAACACAACCCCCCCCCCCCACACACCCACACCCACACACCCACACACTTATATAGCTATATATGCTTACTAACAGCTGTTACACTTCGAAGCTTTACAATCTCGCCACATTGGCGCTCCAAGCGTTCTCACTAGCACCATCAACAACTAAACACGGTGCCTACAATCGAGCGAGAATCGTGGTACAGTTCTTAAGTGAAGGTGCACGCACTAAGATAATTAATTTACGTCTTAATACTACTGTAATAATTTCAAATAAATTAAAAAATGACACTAGGACACGGGAATCAAACCCGGGACCTTTGGCTTAACGCGCCAATGCTCTAACCCAGTGGTCACCAAATGGCGGACCACGGTACGCATCCGAACCTCAGATGCATTTTTAAGGACCTTGACGAGATAGCGATAAACAGAAGAAATGATGATATTTCTGTGGTGGGCGGGTAGTAGACATGGAAGGCCAGCAATAATAAATAAATAAAATAACTAAAAGGAAAGAAAATCACGTTTTTTATTTAGTATAGTCCTATAGGGCTCGAACCTGAGTCACTGACTCACTGTTAAAGTTTTGCCGGACCGCGGAGGTATGTCAAGTTTTTAAAACGGACCTCCGTAATAAAATAATTGGGGACCCCTGGTCTAACCAATGAGCTATCCAAAGATCATCCCGTGCTCACTCATATTTTAAGGTAGAGTCTGTGAGAGACGTGTGAATATCATCGGCTACTAAGAGCTATTGATATCACAGCTAACGACGATTCGGTTGTGGCTTTTACTGCCAATAGAACAAGTACGTACATTGTATGTTTCCAAGCGAATCAATATGGAAGTGTTGCTGTCTTCCATTATTGTTAAAACTTATCAACATTTAATTATTAGACAAACTCATAAACAAAATTCCGTACCGTTAATTTACTCTCCAGTGAACGGGAATTAATATAATTATTATTTTATAATTCAGTAAACAATTATTTCCGGTTAATAGTGAGACCTTTATTTCAGGGGACAGACAATTTACTGACTGAGTTATTGTGTCAGAATTGTAATTACGCACGGCGCACGTTTATTTTCAAATATCATTTAATTATTAACAAATTGCTCATTCTAAATTATAATTATGAATAAACTAGTAGATCCGTTAACAAACAGTAGACCTCGCTACCTCCACTAAATCATGTTATCGATACTACAATTTTAACATTTCTCCGTGGATTTCAAGAAGATATTTCTCCTTGGTGATCAAGCTAGACAGAAAACAAATTAATATATATTTGATAGTACATTATATTCATAGAGAATAACCTTAGTTAAAAGATTCAAGATATCAGTCTCGTAATATGTGGCACCATTTATAAAGATATGCTATAGATGCTCGATCGATTGCTTATAATTATAAATTCAAATCACTTGAGAGGAGCTATTAAAAGAAAAACCTTTAAACTCAAGAGGTGGCCAAACAGTCGATCACGATCTACCGGTCGACCACGGCCGCATGTTTGGTCATCTCCTGGTTGAAATATTAAAAAAAAAAAATATTGAGTGAAAGTAAAATTAATGAGGGAGTTTGCAGATTGTTCTCAAATCAACATTAGAAAATCGAAATATTGAAACTGACTGATGACCATTAATAATCCTGCCTTCGTTTATGACAAGAATAATTATAACTCACATTCAACAAATTATCCTAATATTTTGAAGTGTCATGCATCAACTTCAAATTCAATTGTTTAATGAGAAAACACTATTTTTCAGGGAAGTTATATTTATTATGTGGTTTGATGAAAAACCCATTTCAATTGAGAAAGGACTATAAGTTTTTATATTTAATGTAATTTACTATTAAAACCCAAAATTGGATTTTTAATTTGTTACCAATGAAACAAACATATAAGCCTATGGTTCTGTAGTAGATCTCAAAGGATTTTCCTTCCCTGGATTATATCGTTAGATCAAAAAGTCTGGTCATTCCTTCAGTTTAGAGCGTCCACCATATTTAAACGGATATTTAGATCGAAAAAATATGTACCTTCGTTCACACAGAAAGGTTGCAAGCACACCCTGCATTGTTCCACTATGCTGCAGCTTATACGATACAAACATAGTGTAATACGTGAAGGTAAGAATGATACCGTTCAGAATGAACTAAGTGTACATAATATATCGCTTGGCCTAGCCTCAGAAAATATTCTTGCTAATTCCTGTTAAAATTGGTCCAAGCATTTCACAGCTATCGCATGACAAATATCCGGATAGTAAAAACAGAACTTGGATCGATCAATAAAATACAAATATTTCATTACGTAGTTACAATATTTCTGGTTCATCAAGCCAAAAGAGAATTTAAACCTCTGCATTTCTCGCATAGTAGCTAGCGCTGCCTACACTCGATCAGCAAGAAGAAGGAACTATTTTCTCATCACCCGTTACTTTCCTTCTAAATCTTCCATTTCTTGTTTCAGACAATTTCGATGGCATTTTGGACTCCCAATCACTAAATGGCTATCAAAGCAAGAAACCAAAAACCAACCCTCTCTTTTGTGTTTTTTTTTTTTGTTACCTTATCTTTGGCGCGAGAAACAACAATCGCAGCAGGAAACTGATCAACGGAGGAGGACGAGGAATTGTTATTCTATGTTCGCCTGCAGACAACAGCTTCATCATACGTCACAGATTGGTGCCCCCTCCTCTTTTCACAACAAGATAGTGTGTGAGAGGGGCGGGAGGGGGTGGAGGAGGAAGTTAACTCTTTTTCTTTTATATATATATATAAACATATTTAAAGGGGGGGAAAGAAGAAGAGGTTAAAAAAAAAGAAAAGAAGGAAAATATCGATCAAAAATACGTTTCTTTACTGTCCCGTCTGCTTGCCTTGTGTGAGCAATGCATTGAAGGGGTAGGAAGAAAAATATGATGGAGGGTCTTGAGTGGGGGATGGAGAGGGGGATTAGAGGGGAAGGGTTAAAACGTGCTCTGAAAATTTCACCTCATGATAATGCTCATGGAGCCGGAGCTACTGGGTCATGTACATAAAATTTGCAGCAGTAGTCGCCATATTTCTCATGTTATGGGCACTTTGCCCCTCTCCCAAGTTGCAGTAGAGAGAGGGGGGGGAGGGGTTCAACTAGTGTGTGCGTGCGTTTTATCTGGTCTCAGCCCTCACGCTGTTTTTGGGGCGTTATGTTACGTTCTCGGGGGGGGGGGGCGGGGGGGGTAGGGGTTTAGGGGGTACGAGGTACACTCCGTCTCACAACACTCGAGACAGTCCATTAACTATCTGGGGTGAGGGGCAAGTAGTACAACACTAGAGACAGTCCAGGAGCTCTCTGGGAGACACGTAGTACAGTCTGTCCCACAACATTAGATACAGTCCAGGAGCTCTCTGTGGGGAGAAGAGGAGAGTTGTTCGAGCCAAGAACGAGGCTATCCACGAATGTACAAGGCTGACTTAAGGTGGGGTGCTAGTGAGCGCGAGTTTAGTGCATTAATTTTGCAGTTTTTATAGCATAAACATTTTGTTGCCAAAATAAATCAAACATTTCTTCTATAGAAACATAAAGTTTAGTTTTCCGCACATGCTAATCTCAACAGTTCTTTAATATCTGTCATGAGCATAGCGGCATTTGGTGACAAACTTTTTAAATGAAGAGAAAAAGTTGTCACTAAATTCCAGGACACCCTTGATAGATATTCAAGAACGGTTGAGATTAGCATGTGCGGGAAACTAAGCTCTATGTTTCTATAGAAGAAATATTTGATTTATTTTGGCCAAAAATGTTTATGCTATAAAAACTTAAAAAATACTGTCCTAAGCTTACGCTCACTAGCACCCCATCTTAAGTTGAGGATTGGATTTTGTACTGGAATATTCCTCCATACCCACGTTTAATCTTGCCTTAACTGATTACATCATTAACTATCTTATAAGCTGCACCATAGTGTAATAAGTCAAGGTCCAACTAATACCTTTCATGATAGGTACATCAAGTGTACACATCACCATGTTTATTGGGTTTAGGTGTTTATCGTGCACTTTCTAAACACATGAATATTTTATCAAACCAAAGGCTCATCTCTAAACAATGGACCCTGAGATGATCTTGGCTGGAGGCTGAATGTGCCTACACCCGCAAGTACAACATTATACTGACCATAATCGGTGTTTGAACCAAGTTATCCTGGACACGAGGATGATTACCTTAACTACTAACCTAAAAAAAATGTGAATAATATTTAACTACACAAACTGTTAGGCACACGAGCCAAGACCCAAGCTCATATAGTCTAGTTAGCCGAAGAAAGAGAGTTCGGGGCTCGAATCCCGGTTGGATATTCTGAAGATAACTTTTTCCTAAATGATCTCCCACTTTAACTCCACGAAATCGCAGGAACATTTCCTCTCAATTGTACACCTATCAGACGTTGAACACAATAGGTCACTGAATCACTGATTCAATAACTTTGTGAGTGTTATTTCAATCACAACTTAATTTATTTGTGGTTTGATATATTTTTAGTAGGTACAGTACTCTAGTTAAAATATAAAAATGACAGATAAACAGCTTAAAATATAATAAATAATACCGTGCACCACATTAACTTTCTCACTTCTTTACTTAAAAATGAAGACATTTACTTAAAACTATTATGATATGGGAAAATAAATAATATATGTTGTTGCAGAAACGTATTGAGGAAAAAAAGGAACATGTATGTTCACCAAAGAGCATAACGATCATTCCCCATTTCCCAGAACTCCAGTATAAAAAAATGTATTTTATTTTTGACTGAAAACTATTGGTTTTATAAAAAATATATTTCAAATTAAAGATTTTTATTTGTAATTGTCCTAAAAATTTTGCAAACATATCCAAATGAGTTGCAGAGATTTGATCAAAATTGGAGAAATACACTTATGTAAAGAACCCATGAGTCATTTTTCTGTGAAAATAAGAATGTACTATTTGATTTGTAATGTTGAAAATAGTTGCTAAATACGGGATTTAATCAAAATCGTTATAGAGATTTCTAGAAAACTCGATATATCACCCTTTCATCCATAAGTAAACTACCCTTCATTGTATAATTGAGTATCTAATTCCAAAAAAACTTTTCTGGTTGGACCTTGTGAAAACCTAGATAAAGTCTGTTCAGCGTAGGAATTGTTTTCTGAAAGGCCTTTTTCCCTACCAGTAAGCTATTATATAGTAGGATTTTGGTAGGAAAAAAGACCTTTCAGAGAGTAATTCCTACCGTGAATGGAGTATAGGTACCAAGTTTTAGCCAGAGTAGTAAAATGGTTTCGGTTCTAGGCCGAGATACAGATAAACGGACATAAACCACCGTTTCGGGTTCAAGGGTCATGAAACGTTGACTTATACCAACATTTTTAATTTGATTATTTTTTACTGTCTCAATACTTTCTTTCTCCGAGGTGTCATGAAAAAGTAAAAATAATAACAGCTAATCAAACACCTAGAGGTAAGGTCATAAATGATGTATAAAATTAAATAAATAAATAAAAATTATATAAAATAATAAAATAAATTCGAACAACATTGCAGTATTAGACATAATATAATCAAAGCTTTTTATATATAAAAAAAAACAAATCAATGTTTATCTTATAAAGATTGAAATATAACTTTATTTTTTTAGCTTATAGAGTTTATTTTAAAATGTTCCCCAAGCGCCGTGCAATGGATCGTATGTATCGGACAGAGTTTACTTCGATTTATTACGTATTTTGTTTATCATTTTCAGTCTCCCATTCCAACATGGTCGAGTCAATATGTAATGTTATGAAATATAAAATGTTTGCTTGTTTTGTTTGTACAAACGGTCAGCTTACGGTGCTTGTTCAACCAAAACGTACACTCTATAAAAAAAAACTAATAAAAAAATATTAGCCTCACTTTAAACCTCGAGTGTTCATTTTTTTTATCGTCTCTCTACAAATTAATAAACACACAACACAGTTTCAATAATACTAGGAGTGTTGTAATTACAGTTTTAATATTGCTTTTTTAAAAATTAATTATGTTACGGGGGTTGATTAACGCTTCAAATACATATACATTTAAACGTTCAGTGGTCTTTTAAAAAAAATTGAAAGTATTAAATTTTTTATTAATGGGCCCACTAAAAAACCCACTAAAACATTGATCTCTAATTAATTGTTTGACTATATTTATAGATATTTTTGTAAATTATTATGAAATATACAAATCAAACTCATGTTTCTCTTCCATTAAATTATTTATGATAATATTAATATGTTATTAGCTTATGTCTAGAGATGATTTATGACAAATTGAGAATGTCTAGAGGCAGGACTGTGTGTATAGTACTAGGCATATTGTATTAAATTAGGTTAGTTTGTAAGTCATGTGATGTTATGATCGATATGTTTAAAAATTGCTTGTGGTTAGTTGTTTATAAAAAACTTACAAAATATTTTCAAACTCACCTCAACCCTCCCTGATTTTTCAATTTAGTAAAATCACAAAAAAACAAAGAAACATGCAAACATAATATTATTACCATGGATTCATAAACATTTCCTAACAATTAAATAATAAATTATATTGTATTATTGTTTAGCACCGCGTCTTACTACCCGTTCGGGTTATACACTTAAGTACTAATTACGCTAATGGATTAGGAATTGGGAAGGTTGAATTAAGAGGAAGTGAACCCGCATTTGCGTGGAGGGAGAGTGGAAAATCATTTAGGAAAAATCACCCCCAGTTCACCCGACCGAGATTCGAACCTCGATCTCCCCGTCCTCGGTAATCGGGCTCAACACGACTAGCGCGTTAGCCAACTACGCCACCGAGGCGGGTTAATTATATTGTAAAACTAGCAGAAGTACAGGGGTAAACACGTTATGAATTACGTGGTTACCCAGCGCAACGCTTTTCTTTGCTTCAAACAGAATAAAAAAAGTCTTAATTTATTTTCTCACAACTCTGATTTAATAAATTTAAAAGATCTAATAAAAAATTTAAAATTCCAGTTTGAGAGGCACACGTTCTTGCATAGTACGGTAGTTTTCCACACTAGCCCATTTAATAAAATGAAGTTTAAACGTGTAAATAAATGCATAAAGTTCTCAACCTTTTATATCCCTACTCTGTTTTAGCAACTTGAAATAAAAACCAGGAACGTCACTCGTTTGATCAGAAGAAAATAAACCACAATGTGACGCTCTTTAGTGTACCCGTTAGAAGTTGAGCTACGGCTTCTTGAGCAGAATCTGATACGCTAGTGATTTTACCATCCCAACGATACAGTGTATTCACGGAGACAAATTAATTCTATCATTTTGTTCCCATACATTTAATTATTTTTTTAAACGAAATATTTTATTTTGATGAAACTGTAAAAGAAAATCACGATGCACATTTTTATTATATTAGTTTGTTTCTGTGTTTTATTTCGTGGCCTTAATACGTAGAGCTATTTGTATTTATTCAACCCCATCCCTCCATTTACTGTATACCTCCTTGTCTCTGTTTATTCAAGCTCATACCTCCATCTACTGTATACCTCCTTGCCTCTGTTTATTCAAGCCCAACCCTCCAATTACTGTACACAAACCCGCCTCGGTGGCGTAGTTGGCTAACGCGCCAGCCGTGTTGAGCCAGACTACCGAGGACGGGGAGATCGAGGTTCGAATCTCGGTAGGGTGAACTGGGGATGGTTTTTCCTAAATGGTTTTCCATTCTCCCTCCACGCAAATGCGGGTTCACTTCCTCTAAATTCAACCTTCCCAATTCCTAATCCATTAATGTAATTAGTACTTAAGCGTATAACCCGAACGGGTAGTAAAACGCGGTGCTAAAAAATTTAAAAAAATTAAATTACTGTACACAAGTTTGTTTCTTTCTATTCAAGCCCATATCTCCATCTACTGTATACCTCCTTGTCTTTGTTTATTCAAGCCCATACCTCCATCTACTGTATACCTCCTTGTCTTTGTTTATTCAAGCCCATACCTCCATTTACTGTATACCTCCTTGTCTTTGTTTATTCAAGCCCATACCTCAATTTACTGTATACCTCCTTGTCTCTGTTTATTCAACCCCATCCCTCCATTTACTGTATACCCCCTTGTCTCTGTTTATTCAAGCCCATACCTCCATCTACTGTATACCTCCTTGTCTTTGTTTATTCAAGCCCATACCTCCATTTACTGTATACCTCCTTGTCTTTGTTTATTCAAGCCCATACCTCCATTTACTGTATACCTCCTTGTCTCTGTTTATTCAACCCCATCCCTCCATTTACTGTATATCCCCTTGTCTCTGTTTATTCAACCCCATACCTCCATTTACTGTTTACCTCATTGCCTCTGTTTATTCAACCCCATACCTCCATCTACTGTATACCTCCTTGTCTTTGTTTATTCAAGCCCATACCTCCATTTACTGTATACCTCCTTGTCTTTGTTTATTCAAGGCCATACCTCCATTTACTGTATACCTCCTTGTCTCTGTTTATTCAACCCCATCCCTCCATTTACTGTATACCCCCTTGTCTCTGTTTATTCAACCCCATCCCTCCATTTACTGTATACCCCCTTGTCTCTGTTTATTCAACCCCATACCTCCATTTACTGTATACCTCCTTGCCTTTGTTTATTCACCCCATCTCTACATCTTCTTTATACCTCCTTGTCTCTGAACATCTGACCCAGTTTAGTTTTGTCTCTCTGCAGCCGTCAAGTTACTCTTCTAAACCTCGGCGGGCGCGAGACGTAAAAATCCTTCCAGCGACAAACCTTGCCAACAACGGACGATGTTTGGATCCATTTTTAAACTGAAGGTGTGTTTAATTATTGATGTACTTGACCTCATTTGGGTTTAGAAGGGCCTTATGTTCGAAACTCGTCTGGTGACCTCAGGCTTATACAGAGGTGCAATTGGTGTTGTTGATACTGTTGATGGCCCGGGCGAGTAATAAAAGGGTTGAACATATAACACATAATATATGATTTTTGGCTTATCCTGGTGTCAAACCAGATGTCTTTTACATCTCTAGCAAATATTCTTGACCAATATATTAACAATATCTAATATTACTTTGTTAAAACAGTGATATTCACATTTGTAAGCATGTGAAATAAATGTCAGGCTCATTTAGCTTGGTTTGCCGCCGAAGGCGTGGTCAGAGCTCAAATCCGCAGACGTTCTACTGAGGGTGGCTTATTACTAAATGGTTTCCCCAAATTTGGGTACATTTAATCTGAGTTTTAACTTCCTCATTCCTACCACCATTATTATAGCGTATAGCCTCGATGGGTGGAGATAAAACCAAACAGTGGCTGTCCAGGCCGAATTTGATGGCCCTGACTGTACAGTGTGTGAATGAGTCGGTAACCTCTTGCATCCCCTCTCCTCTTACAAATGAAATTATTCCCCCCTTCCCTATGTAAATAATCCCTTAACAATTCCAGTTTAATATTTATTAGAGGCTGTGGATATGGCAGAATTCAGACAGGGACAGTGTTGAAAATACAAAACCATAATTATTTTATTGCTGTCAACACTGATGACGTTTTTCTAAACTATTATTATTGTTATTTTATAGGTATTTATGATATCTATAATAAGTGACAGCTGCAGATCACATGACTTGACGTATGAATACGTGATAGGGAATTTTTAGTAGCTATTGCAACCGTCTGAAATCAGACCTTTGTTTCTTTCTTTGACGTAACACAAACAAGATAGTGAGCACTAGTAGGTGCAGGGGTAGAGGAAATACTCGTACGGTATTGTATGGAGTAATTAGAATCCCACCCCGACTCACGTTATCAAAAATACGAGATTGCATGAAATGCCATCAACAATGTTCACATTTCAAGCTCTAAGTAACAACATGTAAACAATCTGCAGACAGTTTGTTTAGTTCTAAAATGTTGTACCATATTTTTGACACGACCCCAATACAGAAAATTGCAAAATGACACCTGGACACGGGAATCGAACCCAAGACCTTTGGCTTAGTACGCCAATGCTCTAACCACTGAGCTATCCAGGATTCGTCCCGTGCCCAGGGTCATTCTTCACTCATATTTTAAGCCAGAGCGTGAACCCCCTAAAACAACTTATAAAATTATCCAATACCTTTGATAAAACTGTTGCTAGCATCCACAAATGGTTTTAATTATAAACTCCAGCTTTACATTACAACGCGGTCCGTTAGTTCTATTTTGTCCGTTTAGAAAGCTGTGTTTAGATCCACTTGGCACTATCTACGCCAATAGACGGCGGCCGCTCTGTCAGTAAGGCCTGATTGTGGGCTTACGCCATGGAGTTTTTGTTTTAGTAATAATAGTAAAAAAGGATGAGATTTTTGAATTTGTGTTTGTGTTGAAAAGGATAGGAGTAAGCAGAGATTACAATAAGATAAGTACACACACACACACACACATATATATATCCATATTTGAAGTATTTAACGTGCACTTTCTGAACCGACTGATTATATCAGCACATGGCTTATAAACTAAAAAACCCGCCTCGGTGGCGTAGTTAGCTAACGCGCTAGTCGTGTTGAGCTCGACCGCCGAGGACGGGGAGATCGAGGTTCGAATCTCGGTCGGGTGAACTGGGTTTTTTTTCCTAAATGGTTTTCCACTCTCCCTCCACGCAAATGCGGGTTCACTTCCTCTATATTCAACCTTCCCAATTCCTAATCCATTAGCGTAATTAGTACTTAAGCGTATAACCCGAACGGGTAGTAAGACGCGGTGCTAAATATTATTATTATTATAAACTAACAAATATAGAACAGACACAGCATGAAGTCCCCCGGTCGTTAATTTATCACTGTGAAAGGGAGAAAATCCCATTTCTTGCGATACATTTTTAAGCCATGCCGGGAATCGAACCCGGGACCCTTAGCTCAGTAGGCAGACACGCTAACGACTGATCTAAGGTGTCAGACTACACATAAATATATTATCATTAACAGCCTTATTTGACTTCCATCGTTCGGGTTATACACATCATAGGTAATCACGTTGATGCAGTAGCGATTAGGAGGGTAAAAGTACCAGCATTTGCGCGTAGAGAGAGGGAAACTATTTATATAAAAACATCCCGGCAAGGATTTGAACCTTGACTTATCCATCATTGGCGAACCAGATTTAATGAGTCTGCCATATAGATCACGTGCCCACGGGTTCAAGGGTTGGGAGTGGCACTATTTTAAAATAATAAATAATAAGTTTTTTATTTTTATTTTTAAAAGTATAATGTTTCTACTAAATATGTTTGAAAGTATTGTATCAACTCCCCAGTTACATGTTACATGATCTCAACAACACCCAGCTGTTGAAAGTAACTCACACTAGTTGCTAAAAGGCCGCCCCCCCTACCCTTCCCCCTCCTCCTTCCATCCGACAATCTTTCAGTTCTACCTCACAGATTCCGAGACGAAGCACACTTCGAAACCATCGCCTTGTGCTGAAAAATAACAATATAAAAAAAAACATATACGAAAGAAAACGGTAAAAGAAAGAGGGTTGGAATAACATTGACAGTTCGGAATATGGTTCTCCTTTTATTATTTTCTTCGTGTAGTCTTCTCATGCCGGGATGTGTAGTTTTTACTCCGCTGACGTCAGCCATGCTTTGTCCTACATCACGTCAAAAACAAGGCTCTAAAAAAATAAAAATAAAGAAGTTTGAGGGGGCAGGAGGAGGAACCAACATGATGGACAGCCAGCGCGGCAGGTGGGGGTACACAGGAACTTCAAACGTCTCTCCTGATTGAACGGTCTCTTCGCATGGATTAAGGAACTCAGGATCTGGCGTTTATCGATTCGCAGAGAGTGGTGGACATTGTCTACAATTGAGTCGGTATTTATGTCGTTTCGTGAAGTGTTGCCAGGGTAAGCAGAGATTGTTTAAATTGTACCTGTGGTATAATCTAATCACTAAATAGAACACTCATTGTTCAGCTATCAATGGAAAGAGAGTCCCATGTAGGATATGTAGTGTAGGTACTACGTTTGATTGGTCAAATGACGGACTAAGTGGGCTATAATAATAGGCAGGGATTTAACAAGCTTTGCTTTCATTGGAATAAGTCCATGAAATTACAATAATACATTACTTTACATCCATTACTGTTTCCAGCCCATGGCCTGTGTCAATTTTTAATTCAAGTCATATATTTTTCCACTACTGGCTGGATAGGCTTGTCATAGCTTCATATTCCTTATAATATAACTTAAGACTAGAACAGACACAACAACCAGTACCCAGCCGTTAATTTATCACTGTGAAATTGTAGACCCACAGTTCACTAATGATGCATTTTTCGGCCAAGTCGGGAAACAAACCCGGTAACCTTATCTCAGTAGCCAGAAACGTTAACGACTGAGCTAAGGTGTCAGATACCAATGATACTTATATGTATATGTGTGTATGTGAAGTGTTCCTTGTATCGTTCCTCCTGGCAAGACGTGTGTAATCTGTTCCTTGTATTGTTATTCCTGTCAAGATGTGTGAAATCTGTTCCTTGAATTGTTCCTCCTGTCAAGATGTGTGTAATCTGTCCCTTGTATTGTTCCTCCTGTCAAGATGTGTGGAATGTGTTCCTTGTATTGTTTCTCCTGTCAAGATGTGTGGAATGTGTTCCTTGTATTGTTCCTCCTGTCAAGATGTGTGAAATGTGTTCCTTGTATTGTTTCTCCTAACAAGATGTGTGTAATGTGTTCCTTGTCTCGTTCCTCAAAGCAAGACGTGTGTGGTGTGTTCCTTGTCTCGTTTCTCCTGGCAAGACGTGTGTAATGTGTTCGTTGTATTGTTCCTCCTGTCAGGATGTGTGTAATCTGTTACTTGTATTGCTCCTCCTGGAAAGATGTGTGTTATGTGTTCCTTGTCTCGTTTCTCCTGTCAAGACGTGTGTAATGTGTTCGTTGTATTGTTCCTCCTGTCAGGATGTGTGTAATCTGTTACTTGTATTGCTCCTCTTGGAAAGATGTGTGTTATGTGTTCCTTGTCTCGTTACTCCAGGCAAAATGTATGTAATGTGTTCCTTGTATTGTTTCTCCTGCAAGATGTGTGTAATGTTTTCCTTGTCTCGTTCCTCCAGGCAAGATGTGTGGAATGTGTTCCTTGTCTCGTTTCTCCTGGAAAGACGTGTGTAATGTGTTCCTTGTATTGTTCCTCCTGTCAAGACGTGTGTAATCTGTTCCTTGTTTCGTTCCTCCTGGCAAGATGTGTGTAATGTGTTCCTTGTTTCGTTCCTCCAGGTAAGATGTGTGTAATGTGTTTCTTGTATTGTTTCTTCTAACAAGATGTGTCTAATGTGTTCCTTTTATTGTTTCTCCTAACAAAATGTATGTAATGTGTTCCTTGTATTGTTTCTCCTAACAAGATGTGTGTAATGTGTTCCTTGTCTCGTTCCTCCAAGCAAGATGTGTGTAATGTGTTCCTTGTATTGTTTCTCCTAACAAGATGTGTTTAATGTGTTCCTTGTCTCGTTCCTCTAGGCAAGATGTGTGGAATTTGTTCCTTGTCTCGTTCCTCCAGGCAAGATGTGTGTAATGTGTTCCTTGGTCTCGTTCCTCCAGGCAAGATGTGTGTAATGTGTTCCTTGTATTGTTCCTCCTGGCAAGATGTGTGGAATTTGTTCCTTGTCTCGTTCCTCCAGGCAAGATGTGTGTAATGTGTTCCTTGGTCTCGTTCCTCCAGGCAAGATGTGTGTAATGTGTTCCTTGTATTGTTCCTCCTGGCAAGATGTGTGGAATTTGTTCCTTGTCTCGTTCCTCCAGGCAAGATGTGTGTAATGTGTTCCTTGTATTGTTTCTCCTAACAAAATGTATGTAATGTGTTCCTTGTATTGTTTCTCCTAACAAGATGTGTGTAATGTGTTCCTTGTCTCGTTCCTCCAAGCAAGATGTGTGTAATGTGTTCCTTGTATTGTTCCTCCTGGCAAGATGTGTGTAATGTTTACATGTCTCGTTCCTCCTGGCAAGATGTGTGTAAAGTGTTCCTTGTCTCGTTCCTCCAAGCAAGATATGTGTAATGTGTTTCTTGTATTGTTTCTCCTAACAAGATGTGTCTAATGTGTTCCTTGTTTTGTTTCTTCTAACAAGATGTGTGTAATGTGTTCCTTGTATTGTTCGTCCTGGCAAGATGTGTGTAATGTGTTCCTTGTATTGTTCCTCCAGGCAATATGTGCTTAATCTGTTCCTTCTATCGTTCCTCCTGGCAAGAAGTGTGTAATGTGTTCCTTGTCTCGTTCCTCCAGGCAAGATGTGTGTAATGTGTTACTTGTTTTTTTTCCTAACAAGATGTTATGATGTGTTCCTTGTCTCGTTCTTCCTGGCACGATGTGTGAAATGTGTTCCTTGTCTTGTTCCTCCTGTCAAGATGTGTGTAATGTGTTCCTTGTATTGTTTCTCCTAAAAGATGTGTGTAATGTGTTCCTTGTATTGTTCCTCCTGTCAAGATGTGTGTAGTGTGTTCCCTGTTTTGTTACTCCTGTCAATATGTGTGTAATATGTTCCTTGTCTCGTTCCTCCAGGCAAGATGTGTGGAATTTGTTCATTGTTTCGTTCCTCCTGGCAAGATATTTGTAATTTGTTCCTGTATTTTTCCTCCTGTCAAGATGTGTCTAATGTGTTCCTTG